>JARHVA010001152.1:1767500-1957500 GCA_037957365.1 Torreya grandis | reverse complement strand
ATGGATCAATGGGGTTGCATCATTCCAATTGTAGTAGATGATCCTAGCATCATTCCCTAGTGAAATTTGATGGAGATGGATATGTAACAAGTACAAAGGGAGGATATGGAGGTATATTAGGTTCACTACCTAAACCACACCCTAAAGCCTAGCCTATTGATGGAGATGTCTAAGTTTTAGTAACTATGTTAGATACGATATTTTAGTTTGAGTGTTTTATATGATTATTTAATTTTTTGTTAGTTGATATCCATGTAGAGTTTAGTACTAATGTATCCATATCATTTGATATCATAAGTGATGCCTATTATTATATGATGGTATAAGTATCCATCCATACTTTAATATGGGATGTTCCCTATGATATGGTGGGTAGTGGCTTAATATAGAGAGTTTTTCATGTTATATATGAGCATGCATATTTATTTGATTAGTGTGTGATCACAACATGATAGTATATATTTTAATTTTTAGTGCGTGGGATAACTATTAGGTGGATCTCAATAGATGAATTACACCTAATCATGATTATGATCTATGGATTTGATCAATCTATTATTTTATTTATAATATAATTATACAAGTTTCATGGTTATAAATGGGATATTTGAGAGACATATTATATGGTATAGGTCATGGTCACAATCATGTGGAGTAGGAGGATGATATGGGACTTCTACTTCACATATTTTAGAGATATTTAGTGGTGATATCTCAAATGATAGTGATTCCCCAATCATTGATTAAAATTTGTATTGTAAACATGATTTTTGTGTGTGTGTGAGTGTGTGTGTGTGTGTGTGTGTGTGTGTGTGTGTGTGTGTGTGTGTGTGTGTGTGTGTGTGTGTGTGTGTGTGTGTGTGTGTGTGTGTGTGTGTGTGTGTGTGTGTGTGTGTGTGTGTGTGTGTGTGTGTGTGTGTGTGTGTGTGTGTGTGTGTGTGTGTGTGTGTGAGAGAGAGAGAGAGAGAGAGCATTTCATATATTTTAGTGGTATTTACATGCATTTGTTATATGTTTTGAATCTTTCATATTTATGAGTCTCATAAATTTTATTTTTAATATAATATCATAAAGGTATGAATGTATGATGCATAATGTGTTGATATTAATAATTTTATGTTATTATTAATTAATTTTAATTGTCTCTTTATGTGATATTATATATCAAAACTAGTTTCCAAAACTATTTGGAAAGATAGTCACTATAATTTTTCTATCAAATATATTGTTGAAAAATTCAAAATGGTTCTACTTTTAACTATTGTATTATCCTATTGACTTGTAATTTTAGTTATTCTATAGATACTTGATTATTTTTTTTATTCCATATTTGTTTTATATAAGATATAGATGTATTTTTAGCATGTATTTTTTTAGCATTAGTTACTAGAACTCTTTGAGTATCACCTCTATCAAGAGCTCGAATGGAAAATTGTTCTTGAATAGGAATATCTTGGGATAGATTGGTTGAGGTATAATATGAGCTAGAATAAGTACTTATTCTAGTGGTTTGGTTCTAAAATGGTTTATAGACCATTCATTCCTTGTTGGGAATGTCATATGATGTCTTAGTCTTTTTATAGTAACTACTAAAAGAAGTGGGAGAAGAACTTGTTGTCACATTCTCAAATGTAATGACTCCTCCATCATCAAGTTGTGTTAGATTTTTTCATAAAGCATAAAAAACAACCATCATGTTTCCCATTAATACCATGGTAAGTGAAAAATGGTTTACCTTTTATCTTATTAATTTTGTGTGGTGAATGATAATAATTCAGGTAAAGAGTAATCAACTACTTATCTAATAATGTATGTAAAATGTCATGTGTTCAATATTCAAGGAAATAAAATTGAAGTGGTTGTCTCTAAGTATAATTATATGATTTTACTATAATATATATTATATAATCCAATTATTTTCCACTGTGTAATGTCTTTAATGATTTCTCTTTACTATAAACTATTGGTTTAAAAAGAAGGCCTATGATCCTTCTTTGTCAATTATTTTCCTTTGTAGGGATATTTGAAAATAATGTTTATTTTCAACTGGGATGCATTAGATTCCATATTTTTGATAGTAATTGATCATTACTTATGATATTTCTTACTGACTCACATGCATATCTATGCACATCCATATATAAACCACTAAAAAAAGTTTAAGTATTATGTAATGCTCTTTATTTTAGTGGAGAAGAATGACTTAAATAAATATGAATTTTATTTCTTAATTTTAAGGTCAATATGTCAAATAATGTAAATCATTCTTGAATCAAATAGTCTAATCTCTAATAGACTCATCATCACCTTATTTTAAACCTTTTAATCTTTCCAATGTTAATTTAGGCATTTTATGCTTATGATGATCTCATAAAAAAATTATACCTTATTGAATGTATGTAGATAACCATTAGGAATACTATAGAACTAGTCAAAAGTATATCATTTAAAACTTCTATGAAAATCTTTTAACAATATGCATCTATTATGACCACAAGAACCCACATATTGTGTTAAATGATTTATAATGTTTCCATGATCATCAAATCAAGGAAACATAGGAATGAAAAACTCACTTGGATAAGGATACTCAAATATATTTCATGTAAGATGATCATATTGAATGATATTATATTTAATATTAGCATGACATGATACAAATTGTAAATTAATATTCAACACTTACTTTTGAAGGTCTTGTATATCATTCATAATAAATATAATATCTCTGGTAGGAATGGTTTTGGTTTGTAAAGATGCAATTAGGGGTTGTATTTTACCATCTACTTAAAACATAGGTAAAATATAATCCTCATAACTATCATTACATTCTAAGACTAAATCGTTGCATAATTTAGAAACCTTGCATATAGGATTATTCACATCAAATGATGTTTGTAAAGAATAAATTATATCATTTTTAAAGTCATGAAGATTTGCATGCATAAATTAACTATTGCATGACTTTTTGGAAGGAGATAAATAAGTATTATGTTCATGTACATCTAGTTGTATTTTGAGAGAAAGAGAAAGAATAGAATTTGTTTCTTATAGAAAGAGAAAAATATAACCTTATTTCTCTTTTGTCACATTTGCATCATCTAATAAAAAAAAGGAGAAAACTTTCAACTTTTGTAAAATTTGCATCATCTAGTAAAGGAGGAAAATTTTCAATTTTTTAAAAATTTACCTCATCTAGTAAAAATGTAATACATTCAACTAAGATAATACTTGAATCATATATATAAATATAAAGAGAAATAATGTTAAATTTTTTACCATTTTCCTCATCTAGTAAATAAGGAATACATTCAAGTTTTTAGAAAAAATTCATCATCTATCAAATAAGGAATACATTCAAGTTTTGTAACATTTGCATCATATTTAGAAATAGAAACAGAAACGCTTTCAAACATTTGACTTATTTTTTAAATAAGTAATACATTCAATGTTTGTAACATTTGCATCATATACATCATGAGAAACATATATGCATGCAAGATTGGTGCTATCAAGACTTTGATTTATGCACTTTTTTTCATCTTTATGTATGTTTGATTTATAAAATTGAATGTGATGAAGTGTTAGAGTAAACTATGAAGATAACCAAGGTGTATTTTCAAATAAATTATTGTTAGATTGTAATTCATGCAACATGGGATGATTAGAATTATTAAAATTAGCATTATGTTCATGTTTTTATAAATCATGGTTAAGAGAGGGATCTAAAGAAGGTGTAAGGTAACTAGTCTATTTTATTTCAAAAACGGTATAGTCTTCCTCACTATATGATTTTTTAGAATAAAAAATATAATCATTACCTTCACCATTATATTCCTCATATACATGTTTAGCATTATTGATCATACAATGATCATCATTATTCCATTCATTAGAATAATCATATGGTATAAAATTATATAAAAAATAAAATATAAGGGATAATGACTATTAGGTTTTGAAATAGACATTTTAGTAAATTCATTAGAGTAGTCATAGGGCATAGATTTTATAGAAAATAAAAAATTCAATGGATGGGGACTATTAGGGTTTTAGATAGATTTAGAAATTTTAGTACTTATAAACCTTAAGATGGAAATAAATTAAAGAATAATAACTATTTCAATAACATACACCACAAACAAAATCTAAAATCATAAGGGTAAAATATAGTTTAAAAATATCAAGCAAGTTCACCAATATGTTTTACCTAAAATTAGGTTAATTCAACACTAACCCTTCAATTAGATAAAATATAATAAAATATAAATTGGTTATGAATTAATATGTATGAACACAATATGATTTTAAAAACTATGTTTTTGAAAATCAAATTTGACAAGTATAATTATAAACACAAAGAGATAAAAAAATTGATACTTAGCTTATTTGTCACACTTCTCATATTTGTGCATACTGATTATTTAAATATAAGTAGTATGTATTAGTTTTACTCTATTTATTTATATATTTGGTGATTTTTTTTGGAAAATTAAATCATTTTTAGAAGAGGGAAAATAGTGGTAGTCTATCTTGACCCCTATGGGTCGATCATGTTCTCTCATAAAATTTATTTCTAATAAATAACAAGTGAATTTTAATTTCAAATAAGAATGATAGACTTAGGAAAGGAATAATAATCAATCATATCCCCTATTGGTTAATTATAGAACTATTGATAACTAATTTTTTGATGAGAGATTTTCATATTTTGATTGGCATAATATCAATGGAATCAAGACATGAATGATAGGCAATTTTGTCCCTTGTTATTCAATCTTACCCTTTGACAGTGAGTCTCTTAAACTTTCCTAATTAATGTGAATGCTTTATTATTTTCCTTTTCCATCTTTACAATCTCTTTTTCATCACATAAACACATGAAAATTCAAACCCTATTTTCCTACATAAAAATTTTAAATATCAAATAATGGGGGGGCGGGGTGGGATTAGGTGAAAACAATTTAGTCAAATTGACCTTAGTCAATCCCCATTGAAATACTAGTTAGTGCACTACACTTAAAAAATTATGAAGAGGTATCAAACCAAAATTTAGTTCTCCCAACTATGTATGTGTGTGAAATGGTGATATGCAAATCTAAATTCTATTTATCCTAGTTTACCCTTGGCACAAGTATGAAAATGTAATAATACTTCAGATATATCTCTAAAAAATTTAGTATAAATAATATATAAATTTGTATAGCTCTTGAAATTTGAGGTTTCTTATCCTAAATTCCTTATAAAAACTTTTTTTTTACATGAATGTCTTATAATCTAAATTAAAAACATATTTTCATGCATAATAGACCTAAAAGACCTTAAGTATAACTCAAAAGCAATGATTAGAAAGGGGAAACATGTCAAAAGAGAAATTAAAATTTCAAAGGATAATATTGTTGGGAAGGGGATAAAATATAATATGGGATATATAATTTTCCCTAGATTATGTCCTAAGCTCAAAATTATCTCAAAATGATAAATGGGTTTGAATATCTATATTTTTTAAAATGTGTTTTAAGTCATGTGGATAGAAAAAGGGGGTCATAATTTCATATAAAATGACAAATTAAAAATGAGAGACTCAAAAAATATGTTTCATTAAGTGTTTTATTCTTAGTGGAGATCCTTATAAATATTTTTTCTTAAAATAGTTATAAAACAAGTTTTGCATCAAATTTGGGTGTCTATAATATGGAAAGAGAAACCCATATCAATAAGGTCACAAAATTTAAATTCCTCATCAACACCCATACAAGTAATGTACCCTAAAAATATTCCCTTATTATCTCTACCCAACTTAAATAGAATGGTGAGTGAGAACCCAATTTAGTTGTCCTATGTCATAGTTATGACTATAATCAAGACACCCACAAGATAAAGTTATTCTCATATATGCTCAAAGATGAATCCCTCTATTGGTTCATAGGGTTGGGAAAGAAAGAAGTGAAATATTGTAAAAACATAAAATTTGTATTTTTCTCCAAGTATCACAACTATTGTAGAGGTAATGACTTAATAAGTATGGTATATTTAGGATGTCAAGAAAAGAGGAGGAACCACTAGAGGATTATAAGGAAAGATTTATGTTTATCCTTCAAAAATATAAATAGAACAAGGTGGATGTATAGTCCATGAAGATGATTGTATGAAAGGAACCAATGAGAAATGATTGGAGGCATTGGATCTCATGATAAATGGATATGTTTCAAAAATATAATTTAATTATATCATCATCTTGTGTATAAATTAATCCAAACATACAATTAATAAGACCCACAATGGAAAATAATTTCCATCATAATCCTATAATACCACCAATGGAGTCTCAAGGATGGAATTCAAAAACTTGATACAAAATATGAAGCAAGATATCATTAGTCACTTGGCCACACAACTAGTTACATTTCATACATGCAACAAAAATCAAAGAAAGTTATTATTATATACTAGCCAAATTTCCACATAAATAAATCAGATTATAAGTGCTAAAATTCCCATGTAAAGGTAGCAATAATCATGGAGGATGAATCAGACACAATAAAGATTCACACAATTTAAGTAAGTGGAGATCAAGTATCTACATGGATCAATAGAAACCATGGGTGAAAATACCTCAAAATGTATTTATGTCATCAAACATTCCATTTCTTAATTCAAAATTTTCATTCACCCCTCCTCAAAATTGGTATGGACTCACCCATTGATATCAAACACAATAAATGACATCGCAAAACCAACCTTGGGCATAAAAACATAAAAAACCTTAGTCTAATTAACAATAATTCCAACATCAATATTGGTAGCCAAAAAATTAGAACTATCAATGGTATCCACCCTCAAATTAATTGAAAAACCATGGAGATAAAATAAGTCATGGATTAATCATAATATTGGGTACCAACAACTACAACAAATGCAACAATAGTAACAACCAATGATTTTTCCAAGTAATATAACTTGAAATTACCCTATAACCCCTTAATTCCATACCCAACCTATGCCTATCCCCAATATTAATTTAGCTAAACTTACATAGCCTAATAACATGATGCAATACCAAAGTTATTTAATGGAGAAACATAAAGTAAAGATTCATTCATGATGAATTATCCCAAATAACACTACACCCATAAAAATAAAACCTCTTGAAGAGGTTTTTGACATTAAATCTAACCCAAAACTATCTAGTAAATACTCCACTTATGAACTAAGCACATATACTTACCAAGGAGAGACTAGCACCCATCCTTTTACTAAAATAATAAATTTCCAAAATGAAGAACATGAATTTGAATTTGATTTCACAGGATACCATATAAAGGACTATGTCACGATTCCACTATTTAAAGATATAAAATATGACTCATTTACACTAAGATTGTTTAGGAACTATGCCTTAAAAAACCTAGTCAAAATAAGAAGGATCTTAAGACTATCTAAGTATCTAGACAACTTGAAAACATGATGTTAGAAAATATAATTCCAATAAAGTATTCCAACCCAAGTATCCTAGTAGTTGATGTTGACATATATGGCCCCCTTTTTAAAAACACCTTAATATACTTAGTACAAATAATCAATGTGATGTTTAAAGAAACTATGCAAAAACCTCACCTCAAAGGACTTTTCCAAACACCCCACCATTCTAAAAATGGTAGATAAATCAAAAATGAAACCTAAAAGGCTTATTGAAGACATGTCCATCAATGTGGATTCATAGGAGTACCCATAAAATTTCATAATATTAAAACTTAAATCCAACTTGGGGTGATATCCCCTTATCTTAGGGATACCTTGGCTAGCTACAGTTGATCCATTTATTAGATATAGATCAAAAAATATGTTGATCTCAAATGGAAATATTATGAAGAAGCTAGTTTTATATCCACCATCTTAGCTTCCAAGTGAAATAGAAAAACTTTGTCAGGTATAAAATGAGGACAATGAGAAATATCCTTTATAAACCATGCTCATGATTGAACATAGTATATCTTTGTAAAAATAATATGATGACATGCTTATTTTTAATATTTTAAAAAATAATTATCAAGATGACCTACAAATAGATAACCAATTACAATGCATTCAATATCTTCTTAGCAACATCTTCCCAATAGATGGAACCTTGGATCCCATGGGAAAATTTAGAATTTTCATCAAATCCTACCACACCATTGTATATTCATCCATATATTTTAAATCATAGAGTCCATGGTTTCCTTATCTAAATAGGTATAAATATTACCTAGAAGACCACTCAATATCAATAACAAGTTAAACCTTCAACAAGAAACATGGTTGGTAAACATGCTCCAAAAACACAAAACCACTTCTTCATGGGACTACCATAATATGAGAGACATACACCTTGACCTATGCACCCACAATATATACATCAAATAGGAATACAAAACCATTTAAAAAATATAAATATAGATGAACCCTGATGTTAAAGACACAATGAAAATAGAATTATAATAACTCTTATATGTAAGATTTGTTATCTTATCTCTAATAGATAGTGGGTGTCACCCCTTGTCATTATTCATAATAAGAGTGGAAAATTACATATCTATGTGGATTAAAGGCACTTAATTTATCCTCAATAAAGGATAATTTTACTCTTCTTTTTATTGACCAAGTACTTGACACACTCTCAGGGAATAAGTAATTCTCCTTTCTCGATGGATTTAGTGGGTATAACTAGATTAGAATAGCACTTAAAGATAAGTAAAATACTAAATTTACATGTCTTTTGGGTACCTTAAATTATTTCATAATTTTATTCATATGATTTAATGCTCCTTCCACCTTTTAAAAGGTCATGTTGAGTAGTTTTATAGCCTATCTCATGACTATGTGGAGATTTATGTGGATGACTTCATAGTACATAGGGATACATACAAATAAGCCACCAATAACCTAGATAAATTCCTTTATTGTTGCTAAAACAATCATTTATCCTTAAGTCATGAAAAAATGTATATGTTAATGACAAACATTTTACTAAGACACCATATCTCATTGATCAGAATAAACATATATCCTACCAAAATGGAATGAATAAAAACTTACCAACCCCATAGAAACATAAATATGTTTAAAGTTTCTTAGGACATGTCAAATTTAATATAGACTTATTCAATACTTCAATAAAATAAGATCACCTTTATTTTATTTATTAACTAAATATGTTAACTTTATATGGACTAATGTTGTTAGGGAACATTCCAAAACTTGAAAAATATACTAGTAACAACTTGAGTGTTGTGAGGCATATATTTAAAATTACCTTTATACATTTGCATAGATGCTTTTGATACAACACTTATATCTATCATGGGAAAAAATAAGGATCCCTAAACTATGATATATACTTTCTTAGCAACAATATTCACAAATCTTAATTCAATTACATCATGACATATAAAGATTTTATTATGGTGATTTATTCCATCAATAAATTTAGACATTATATTATTGGATACTTTGTTTTTACTCAAATTGGCCATATGACAATAAGATTTTCAATTAAAAAACCAATAGTCAATAGGATAATAATTATAAATTTATTTGTATAAAAGTAATTTGATAATACTATTGTAGATAGAATAGGAAAGGATAATGTATTTGTAGATTTTTTATAAATTTTAACATTTTAAGAACATGGTCTATTCGTAGATGATGCATTTCATGATGAGCATTATTATTTACCATTAACACTCCCTAGTTTGAATACATTGCTAACTATCTAGTTTTAGGTTAGATCCCACAACATTTAGCTTTAATAAAGAAGCACTAATTTGGTGGATAAAATCCTTTGTACTCATGGATTTTAGGGTATCTCTTCTACATTGGGTTTGACTTATTCATGTACATGTGTATATAGTAATATGAACTAGTTAACATCCTTCAATCATGTCATGATGAAACCTAAAGGGGAATTTTTTTAGATAATAATTATACCTCCAATATCCTTGTTATAGGATATTACTATCCTACCTTACATAGGGACACAAAGACATAAAATTACTAGTGCAATAGATGACAACGTACAAAAAAACCCACACATTATAATGAAATGTCTCTCTAACACCAATTGTCCTTGGAATGTTTTTTAAAATGGGTAAATTTATTATTTGGACTGATATATTACCTATCCAAATGGTTAAAAAATAAAAAATTTAACACATGCAATGGATGAGAAAATTATAGGGTTCCTTTATGAAGAGATCTTCACAAGGTATGGAGTTATGAGGGAAATAGTTACAGATCAAGGACTAAAACTCACATCTAATTTAACTATATCCATTGTTAAAGAATACAAAAACAAGAACAATAATTATAATATATACTATCCATAGTCTAATTCCCAAGTTGAGGTCACAAGTAGGGAATTGGAAAACATTATTACAAAACTAGTAGTTGTGGACCACTAGGATTGACAACATACCTTCTAGAGGCTATATTGACATATATAAATACATGTAAAACCAAAAAAGTTTTTAAACCTTATGAGGTAGTTTACTTTAATATATTTTTTCTTACCATAAAATTTGAACTTAAAAATCTAAGGACTACAATGGAACTTAGCATATATTTATCTGAAGCACATAAGGGAAGAATAATACAACTTAACTCCTTAGATGAAATATAGAGGGAAGCATTATAAAATATAGAAATGGTTAGGAAACATTGATTCAAGTGGCATTATTGATTCATTAAGACACGTGAATTTTACTATGGGATTAGGACCTAATCTATGATTCTACCAATAAGGACCACAAATAAAATCTATAACCCTTATGTCTTGGTCCTTATGAGATACAAAAAGTTTTGTTAAATGGAGTAGTTAATATATAAAAAAACTCTTTGGTAATATTTTTCATATTATTCAATGGTCACCAGTTCAAGAAACCACTCTCCAAAAATTACTTTACAAGGATGATTATGGAAGAATAAAAACCCTTATGGATATGAAGTTCTAGAATAATTAATGAGCATGTTATCTCAAAACCTAATCCCTCACAAGATCATGTTTAAGTATTAATTGAGCACAATATATCATCTTCCTTTACATAAAATAATAATTAATCATCATTTCACAACCTTGACCATCCAATCATTTTTATAGCTAGCCAAGGGCTGAATAAAAATTATGACTAGAAAACTAGTATTCTAGTTAATTGTTATAAAAACAAACAATGCAAACCTTAGGGAATTATTAAAATCTTGGTTATAAAACATTTTTATGGTTTACCAATGGTTGAATAAAAATCCTTGATTGGAAAACCATCATATCTCATCTTAATTTCCCTCAAATAATAAGTAAGCATCATTTCAAAACCTTAACCATCGAATCATTTTTATAGCTAGCCAATGGTTGAATAAAAATAATGACTAGAAAACTAGTCTTCTATTCAATCTTTATAAAAACAAACAATGAAAACCTTAGGGAATTATTACATTCTTGGTTATAAAACCATTTTTATGGTTAACCAATGGTTAAATAAATATCCTTGTTGGAAAACCATCTTGTTGGCCAATCAAGGAGGGGAAACTAAAAGACAAATTGTTGTTCTTTCCTTTGGTCACTAACTCATAGCCTTATACGTGGTATATAAAATTTTTCTAGATGGTTTTAAGTTAGATAAGTTTTAAATCATGTTTCTACATGTTTTATACAAGTATATATGTGTTGTATCCTAGTTTTTATGGGTTAATTAGTACTTGTTACAAGTTAAGTATCAATTGCTACATGTTATTGCTAGATGTTACAAGATAAATGCAGATGTTATAAGATGTATGAATATATTGTATATGGGTTGGGAAAGAGTGTTATATGAAATATATAGTTGATATAGGTTGTTTTAAATTGCTATAGGTTTTCCAAATATTTATGTAGGCTTCACTTACAACCTATAGACCCCCAAATAGCTACTTATTGAAACAACACATATCTATTAGACTCACTAGCCCCATAAGTACTCAAAATGTAGACACTAAAATAAGATCACCATATACACTTGGCACCTATAAAACTACCGAAGGACCTATACCCATATCTCATAGAAGGACAAGTAGAAGAAACACCATCTAACTAGGATTAGTGTTACTTCCCAAGCAATCAACCATAACCAGATCTTATTTCCCCTTTCTCATGCATGCTCACTAGCTACTTACTACAAGAATTTGTAATCCTTGCTATAGAAAAATAATAAGTGGTTGTTATAGTAAATTGGAATCTAATTGAAAAATCCCATAAATTTTTTTAACTCAATATCATCTAAAATCAACCATCAATTTTTGATCTTACAGATGATGATTTAAACCATTAAAGTTTTCTTAAAGTCTCACATCATCCCCATGACTACTCAACAAGTTGTATAGAGTAATATAGACACCACAAAAACATAATCAGCACAGACTATAAAGAGTTAATTTATTTTTAAACCAATACATAATATGTAATAATATCATTTTTTTAATGAAATAATCAAGCTTTATGTTATAACATTTAAAAATTATGTAATTATTGGAATAATTAATGGTTAAATGGTGTTATTTATCTACCCTTAAAACATTAAATTACAATGGTTAAATAATAATATATTTTATTATTTATCGAGTTTATCCTTGTGTAAATAAATAATAAAATATATTAAATGACTTTTGGCAAGGTTGGACTCATTAATGTGGTGGTTGTAAAAGGTCATTTATAATGGGCAAATAACCTTGCCTATATAACAAAAAGTTTATATTGTAAGATGCAATGAAAAAATAGATATGAGAAAGAAGAAAAAGCTTGTATTGGGTATATTTTATATTTCTCAATAATGAATAATCTTGGTGGGCTTTTTTACCTCTTCAAGATGTTTTCCCACGATGTATTTATGTTATAGTGTGTTCAACTTTGCTCTCATTGTTTCATGGTGAATGTCTTTGTTATTGATATCACATCTAGACATGGCTAGTGTTGCAATCATATTATTTATTTTTTCATGGTATCAAAGTTGGTTGATGCATGATTAAGAGGAAAAACCAAATATTGGGTTTTTATCATGTGTTAAAGCCCATATTCATCCATATTCCAAGCCATGGTATGTGTAGACATCCAATTCCTAACACCATTTGTGTTGAAATTATCAATCTTAATTGAATTGCACTCAAATGCACATTTTAGGTAAAAATCCATAAAATGCCCTAAATGGTTCAAAGTTGTCACTTACAAGTGCTAGTTTAGGTCAAGGTATCCCTAAATAAGGAAATGCATTTTATGGGCTATCTAACTTTTATCAGATCATTTTGAGTCAAAATGACAATTTCACCATTTAGTGCTTTAGATCACTCTTTTCTTGTAATTAATTAGTATACATTAAATACCTTTGTTATTTGGTGTTGGCAACATCCTAAATGTGAATACAATTCTAATGCATCTAACATCACCTTCCAATTCCTCTCCAATCAAATTATGACCCAATAATATGACTTTGTGACCATTTTGGATTAATTGAGGGCCAATTTTCAAATAATTGCACATATGTTGATTAACCTTGTTTAAGGCTAATTAATCCAAATCAAGAGCTTAAGTGGATTTTCCATAAGAGTTGTTGAATATTTATTTTTTTAAATTGATGCCTATTAATTTCATCATCAAGTGACATCATTTCTTAGAAAGACATCCCTAGGCCATAAATGCCACAAATATTAGGATTATGGGTCATCCATGCCTAGTTAATGCCTCCCATGCCTCTTCAAAGCCCCTTGTTCCAAGGTCATGATGAATATAATTATGGATTTAATTCCAAATATTAGGATTATCCATGGCCACACATCTCAATCTTGAGATGGATGGTCATGGTTGATTCTGACCAATCTAAAAAATTTATAAATAGAGAGGCCATGGACATGAATTTTAAGCTTGATTTATGCAAAGTTATTATGCAAAATTGTATCTACAATCCTTTGAAATAGACCATTTTTTTTCAAGCTTCATTGATAGGCTAGTTTAATGATTTAGAATCATGAGCCTAGGTTTTATGGAGTATTCTTGAGACATTGGAGGAGTTTGCCGCCATTGTTGACAAAGACAAGGATGTTTGATCAAGGGAGAACATGATTTTGAGCCACATAGGTATGGTGAATCCATTTGGGAAGATAATATGATGTTTATTTCTTACTTTTTGTTTATTTTTATCCTTTTTAACTCCCATAGGAATAAATAGGCTTAGTTAGTTAGTTCTTCATGCATTTTTCATTATTTATGGACTAATGTTTAACTAACTCATTTTGTAATCCTCTCTACATCTTGGCACACTTGATGGGACAAGATTCATCCCACACATGAATAAGATCATTTTGTAGCTTTAAAATATTCATTTGGAACATTAAAAATCTTACAAATTGATTTTTTAACTTTATTCTGCCCTTTTTATTTGACATAGATTTACATAGTAACCGGTGTCAGATAGTAAAATTAGAATCAATTGGATAGATTAAATGACATCAGTTAGTAAAAATGACATCAATTGGATACCTATCATCAATCACCATTCACGTTGGTATAACTGATGTCGGTTAGATAACTATCATTAGTTATAAAATGTAACCATTGTCGGTTATATAACTAACATCGGTCACTATGTTTTTCTTAAAACATAGACTTGAGAGCTCTTTTTCTAAAGTTCATTATTTAAAACCCAAAAGAGATTAAAATCTACAGGACATGCTAACATTTTATTTGTAGGACCATGCTTGACATTTGCTAAAACATGTTTTAGATCACCTTTTACATGTTTAAAAATCAATTATGAACCCTATTTTGGTGTTTAACAAAAAAGTAGATGTTTATGGTAAATTTTTTCAAAGTTTCAACTAAGACCAATGGGCCAAATGAACACCACCTCATTTTCTATTTGGACTTAAAAATGAACTCACCTTTCCAAGTTTTTGTATTCACTTAGTTGTTTAAATTAAATATTTGTTTGGCAAAAAGAGGAGTACCATGTGTATGCTCTTCCATTTGTCCCCTTTAGGGAACCCTTGGAATCAAAAATGCCATTCCTATTGCAAGTAGTCTAAGGCTTAGAAATAATGTCATCTAAAGCATTCCTCAAAACTCATTAAAGTTTTGTTGATCTTAAAAATGACCCTAAAGTCTTTCTATTTTATGATTTCTTTATTTTTATGCAAACTTGGCTTATGAGGGGGACGTCATTACCTCCCATGAGTTATTTAAGGAAGCTTTGACCAGGTGTTTCATCTCCTAGCATTGACTTCATTTGGATCCTAATTGGAGTTTCACATGAGACGTATGTACATTTAGAAATCACACTACACTGAGTGAATAATAAGATGTAGTGGTTGTAAAAAAAGGACTAGACCCTTTTACAACTACTCAAGGTCATGGTCACCTAATTTACATGCTTTTATTTTACATCATTTAATGTGAAAGTTATTGTGCAATTTATTCCCCTGGAATGATCAAAAACTTGATAGTTTACTAGACCCCACTTTACCATAGCTTGTCAATTTAGACTTAAGACGTTTGTTTTTGTCATTAGCTTACCTAGTCTTGATTTGTGTCTAAAACTACTTGTTAACTCATTAAACTTAACCAAAACACATTGTCCTCAATTTTCTTGAGCAAGGGAGATGTTATGATGTCCAATTGGAAAATTCATCTTTTCCTTGTTCAAATTATTATCAAAAGCTTTGTGTCATATCATCCACTTTGGTGTATTCAAGCTGCCCAATTGAGTCTAGATCTTTCACCCAATTTTTTTAAATCCTTCATTTATAATCCACATTCAAAATTGAACCTTTCTAAGTTCTAAAGGTTGGTGTGTCAAAGTGGGTTCACCATTTTTACACTAAGATTGTTCTAACTTGGGTTAAATTTTATATTTGGATTGAAGGTCATTTATTAAGACTCAAAATTATATTATCATCTTGGTGGAATCAAGTCATCCTTCGTATCACTCATGTTTTGAGTCTTAGAACATATTTTATCCTACTAGAATCATGTGGTGATGTTGTACTGCTTATTTGGTCCTATCTTTATACTTATTAATTTGTATATGTTTTTACATCTTGAGTTGCTTAGTTTATTTTATCTTATTCATAATACATAGATCTTTCCTCTAAACTTCTAGGATCAACTTGTCAAAGTTGAAACTAGCTTTTACAATATGGGTGTATCATAAAGATCTAGGCTTTGGTGTATTAGTTTCCACCTTGGGTCTTTGAGTTACCTTACCCTCTTTCAATCCATATGATTTCAACCTTACCAAAGGTTGAGTAAACTCATGAACCAAATCTTCTAAAATTGTGTGTGGTTTCAAACCACCCTCCCTTATAGTCTCATTGGTACCTTGGTTATTTTTTAAAAAGAGAACCAAAGAATACTTTGTTTGGTTGCTAAGCATTGGTTCAAAGCTATTCAAGCACATAGAATAGCTCTTTTAGACATGAATCAAAGGTTCACTCGTAGTGGGGCCTCTTATGGCTTTAGTTATGAAGATGAGAAATTTTTTGATGGTCAAGATAACCCTATTGTTTTTGATGATATCCCCATAATAGTAGGATCCGAAGATGATTACAATGATTATCAATCCCAAGAAGATCAAGATGAAGCCCTTCTTAGATTGATAGAATCAAGTGCTAGACTACCTTCTAACTTTCCTATAGAACAATTGCATACCTTACTTAGAGAAGGAGAACAATGATGGAAAGAGAAAGATTTTACATGAATAGACATACATTCTTCCTCTAAAAAAGGAAAATAAATACAAATAGAATTGAAACCCACAAATCTAGATCTTCTAGCTAAGATCAAGATAGTAAGTCAATGATATGTAGATCAACTTGTCATAGACTTAACTAACTCCCTAGTCGCCACTTCAATTCACAATGATGCTTCAAAATATCAAGGAAATGTGGTTAAAAGTATGTAACAAATAATAGATGAGGACATTACCAAAGTAGATCAAGGTAATCTAAATGAACAGTTAAAGTCACAACATACCTTAAAAAGTGTTCCATTTGACATGAAGCATACATTATTAAATCATAAAGAACCTATTGTTACTTTACAAACTCAAAAACCTAAACATTCAGTTCAAATTGAGGAAATCCCTCAAGACAATTTGGCTAGTTCTTTTCAACCAACTCAAAAATTGGTAAATAAACATAGAAATTTCCAAAATCAACAAAGTATGAAATTGCCAAATTCAGGGAATGTTTTACAATCCAAGAATCAATGGCCTATATTCTCAACTCAAGGAGAAAATCAAAACCAAGTCATGGATCAGAAGGTATACACTCCCTATAGATCCATACAAAACTAGGGAAACATTTCACCCCAACAGGAACAAAACTAAGGGCACATTGCACCCCAATGGCAATGAAGCCAGGGGCACATTCCACCCCAAAAACACATTATTTAATCCACAAATACACTAAATATGCAATAATGGAATTATATGAAGGAATTTTTTCAAATACTGGAGATGAATAAGAGAGTCAAAAAGTAAAAATTCAATGAGATATGCCCATATCCATTTAATTTATCTATTCTCCAAAACACCTTTCCACCTCATTTTTAGGCACCCAAATTTGACAAGTAAAAGGAAAAAGGAGATCCATGTGAACACATACATGCATTATTCATCTTATGTTAAGAGGTTGCTTATAGTAGTGAGTACCTACTATGATTATTTCCATGAACTTTAGTAGGATAATCTCTTGATTGGATACTTAAAATACCTAAGGGATCAGTTACAGATTGGAATGACTTATCAAAAAAATTTGTTAACCATTTCTCATATAACATAAAACATGAATTAACCATTATTGAATTATGCAAAATCAAGCAGCCTAATGTTGAAAGTTTTGCCACATATTTGCAAAGGTGGAGAGCATTGGTAGGCTGTTTTCAACATAATTTTCTAGATTAATAGTTGGTTGATATCTTTGCATAGATATTGCATCTTAAATCTATGCATAATCTATGGTTAGCGTGTGCTAACTCATTTGAATAAATTATTGACAAAGGAGTGTAGATTGAGAGGTCTCTTATTGTTATGGGCCTTGTTAAGTTTTTTATGCAAAGTCAAGCATCTAATTAGACCAAATCACTAGTTTAAATAGTTATTCGAGATAAGCCTAAAGGCTTTAGAAAAATTAAGAACATGGTTAGAAATGGGGTGACTGAAACAATACATGTACAAATGATACAGGCTATGCCTCTTCTAAATGTATAATAACTCCCCTAAATCCACTACCTACTTTGCAAAGACATCCTCCAAGAAGGACATTTCACAACAATTTTAGAGTCTTTATCAAGTTAGGAGAATCATTTGAAATAGTGTTACAAAAGCTCATTATATCTAATTTAATTATATGACTGGTATCAAGGACATTTCCTCAAGATCTACCAAAACCATATTCATACAAAGAGAATGAAAGGTGTAAATTTCATCATGTTGCTGGTCATGGTGCATATCATTACATTTATTACAACATATTATTGAGGAATTTATTTAAAGGGATGAACTAAAAATTAAGTTAACCCCTAATTAGGATATAAATTAGGATATGGGAATCTACAAAGACCCCTTTCCTTGACATGATCCACCACCACCAAGAAACAATCAAAATGCTCACAATTAAGGATAGAGGTAGAATCAAAACCAATAACAAGGTCAAAATCATAATGAGCATAATCAAGATCACAATGTCCATACTAATAATGTGGCTTATAAAAACATACCTTATGACTACAATAATACTATTATAATGGATTTTTCAACCCACATTGCCATTATTACTATAAAACCATGTAGCCAATCTTGTGTTCCTCATAACATGAGACCCATCATTATAGGGTGAGTACCCTCTCCCCATAGTAATATTGTGTCAAGTTCACATCATCATGTTGCTACTCTATTTACATAGGTTATTAATCTTAAACAACAACCCCTTTCTTCTAATTATAAAGGCTCCTCATTGACCCAAAATTGTAGCAATATAGTTAGTCACCCATGAGTCACCATCCAAGGACCTTTGCCTTCCTCTTTTAATTATAACAACTCATTGCCACCTTTTAGTTGTGTAGTTGTAACTAAATGCCTATGAGTTACCATCTAGGACCCTTTGACCACTTATTCCATAAAACCCAATGAGAATATTGTGCCAATGGTTTCAAAGTTGAATATTGTCTAAACAAAGACTAAAATAGTTCAATCCACAATTCAAAGGCCTTATAGTCTAACAATTCAATCAGATAAAACCCCTACACAAATTTCCATATTAGAACTCTTGTAAACATCTAATGTCCATAAAACCATCTTTAATAAACTTTTTCAAGAGTCTATTATGCCTAATGATATAAACCTTGATCAGTTCCAAAACCTAGTTGGACACATTTCTTCATTTTGACAAATCACATTTGAGCAAAAAGACATGTCCACCCTCGACCCAAACCACAATAACCCACTATATATTGATATAATGATTACTAATCACAATATCAAGTAGGTTTTTATAGATAATGGCTCAAGGCTGAACATCATATCTCTTAAATTGGTATGATGATTGAGCTACACAGATAAAGACATTCAGTCAGAAACTATTATAATCAATCCTTACAATAACACTGAGAGGGAGTCATTTGGTATAATTTAATTATTAGTCATGGTTGGGTCTATTTCTCATCACACATTATTCCATATTGTGGATATTAAGATTACTTATAACATACTTATTGGTCAGCCTTAGATCCATGAAGTACATGTATTTTCATCTACTCTTCACTAATGCCTTAAGTTTCCCCATGATGGGATCAAGGTTACTATTCCCACTGATCAACAACCATATCAATATTATAAATATATTGAAAGAGTTTCATAATTATAACTATTACATAGGTTATGAATTCATCACAAAGAATAACAAAGCCATTATTTCTCATCCATCTCCATCTAATTATACAGACCCTGGTGATCTAGCCTCCACTTCGATTGATCCATTTCCTACAACTCTAGCCAAGCAGGTTATTATTAAAGACATAGGCATTTCCATGTACCATCTGAAGGACATCCTCCATATTTTACAATTACCAAAATCCCCTAAAAAATTTGGTAATCCCAAAACATCCTAGACTCTTAACAAACTTGATCAAATTTGGCAACCTAAGAAGAAACAACCAAAACCTCCTATGGTTTTTGTACCTGCAATTGCACCAAATAAAGATTGAGAGGTTTTTACTGAGGGAGATTGGTTATGTTTTGAAGGCCTTTCTAAATTTTTTTATAATCTAAAGTATGCTAACCCTAATGTAATAATAGATCATCTTGAATATACAAGGAAAGGCCTTGATCCATAGGTGTAAGGAATTTTAGAGCCCTTATCAGCTAGAGTTATCAATTAAAATAATGGTCTCATATTTAAACCACTAGAGGATGACCTCATGACATTTGATAGTTACTATTATCAAGTGATTAGTAATGAGACTCCTAAAAACAACACAACATCCCATTATAGCCTTTTTAATGAGCTCATTGACTCAGATTTATTTGATTCAAATGTTGTATTAACCGTTCCCATCCTACAGTAAAAACCTATCCTACTGGTGATTCCCCTCTTGAAGTAGGACATTATATATTTACCATTGGCACTCACCATCCTAAAGTAAACACTCACTATAACCTATGCCTTTTACATCCTCAACTCATATATTGGGACTAACAAAATTTGATCATATACCTTGATGAGTTCCAAAATGAAGAATCAATTGTAAAATACATGGACTTATGAGATGCTTTCCCCATTGGTGATCATAAGTAGGGTTTTAATTTTTCATTAGATCCTTCTACCTAATTTGGAGGGTATGCAAACTTTTTTTGTCATAATAAAGAACAAACATCAAGGTCTTCAGGTGAAAACATCTTTGAGGCACTTGTCAATTAGGGAAAAAGTAAAGAAAAAGACAAGCCTTTTATTGAAAACCTATTTCAGATGCTTCTAGGAAAGAAAGTTTTCTCATCCCCTTAGGACATATAAATTACATCTAACCCAACTTCCATAGCTAGTATAAGCATCTCTTTAGAATAGCATCAAATATTTGAGCATCTTGCTCTTGAGTTTCTAGAGGTTTTTACCAATTGGCCTTTACCTGATAAGGTAGATTTTGATTCTTCATATTATCTAGATATTTGGGAAGAACAACAAGAAGATATAATAGAGTAAAATGATCATGACCATACATTTCATATAATTCTAGAAGATGGATCCACACTCCTTATGGAGAGCACAACAAAAGTGAATTTGGGAACCCATGAGGATCCCAAAATTGTTTATCTTGGAGCTTCCCTTACTGAAGTATAATATGAAAATATTATATCCATTCTTAAGGATTATATATACATCATTTCATGGGCATAATCTGACATGCCAAGCTTGGACCCATATTAGTTGTGCATCATCTTGTTGTTCACCCTAGTGCTAAACCAATCAAGCAAAAATTAAGAAAGATGCATCCACACAGTGCCCTTTTGGTTAAGTCTAAGTTGGAAAGTTTTTTAGGAGACAAATTTATTAGACCACTCTAAATGGGTTTCTAACATAGTACCAGTGAGTAAAAATACCCCAGGCATATGTATTTGTACTAATTTCCATGATATCAACAAAGCATGCTCCAAAGATGATTTTATTTTTCACAACATCGACATAATCATTAAATCAACTATTGGGTATGAGATGTTATCATTAATGGTTAGATTTTTTGGTTATAATCAGATCAAAATAGCCCCTGAAGATCATTATAAGACTGTGTTCATGACTCCATGGGGAACATTTTGTTACCAAGTCATGCCATTTGGTTAAATAATGCTGGAGCCACATATCAATGTGTAATGACTAGCATTTTCCATGAAATGATGCATGACATTGTTGAGGACCATGTTGATGATATACTAGAAAAATAAATAACAAGAGCTCAAAACCTTGACATTTTATGAAGAATATTTGACAAGCTTTGTGCATATACTTGAATCCTAAGAAATGTGTCTTTGGAGTCACATCAAGAAAATTGTTAGGGTTCATTGTATCACAATGAGGGATCAAAGTTGACCTTAAAAAGGTCAATGTTATTATATAAATACCTCCACCAAATAGTCTTAAATAGTTATGAGGTCTATGAGGAAAGATCCAGTCTATACGTAGATTCATTTCTCAATTGGCAGATAAGTGCCACTCATTTACCCATATCTTAAATAAAGGGGTAACATTTTAGTGGGATGAAGATTATTAGATGTCATTTGTAAATCTTAAAACATACTTGGAAAATCCACCAATCTTATGACCTCCAACATAAGGAAAGCCACTGCTTCTTTATATATCAACCACAGAACATGAACTAGGGGCACTTTTGGCTGATCATGATGATCATGGTAAGGAACACATTATTTATTATTTAAGTTACACATTAGTAACCTAGGAACATAATTATATGCCTATTGAGAAGGCATGCTTAGCTATGTGGTTCACTAGTCAAAAATTATGACATTATATGCTAAATGACAAAACCATTGTTATCATGAAAGTAGAGCCTATCAAGTTCCTCTTATCTAAAGTAGCTCTTCAAGGACACATGGCTAAATGGATTATGCTCCTCAGTGAATTTGATATTGAGTACTAGAATCAAAAGGTACTGAAAGGACAAGTTCTTGTTGACCAACTTGTAGAAGCTCCTATTTAGGCCACTCAAGCTCTCAACTTTGACCTTTTATATGATTCTATCATGATGATAGAACAAGAATCAGAAGAACCTAAATAGTGGATGCTCTATTTTTATGGATCCTTCATATCTTGAGGGTCTGGAGCTGGCATATTGTTGAGCATG
Organism: Torreya grandis; assembly: GCA_037957365.1. Lineage (NCBI taxonomy): Eukaryota > Viridiplantae > Streptophyta > Pinopsida > Cupressales > Taxaceae > Torreya > Torreya grandis. Next base: position 1,934,594 of record JARHVA010001152.1, on the reverse strand, counting down.
CCATAGGAGGATTTGATCCCCAAATCATTCCATATATAATTTTAGTGTACAAACAATATAGCTAAATATGAGGCATTGGTTATAAGGCTCCATCTTGATATACAGTAGGATATTTAAAGCTTAAAGGTCTATGGAGATTCATAGCTAATTATAAATTAAACAACTGACTAGTATCAAACAAAGGATGATAAACTTTTTCCTTACAAGTAAATTGTTGATAACTTCAAAACACATTTTAAATCTCTATAGTTTGACCAAGTTCTGTGAGTCAATAAAAAATATACCAATTCCATAGTAATAATTGTTTCCATGATTCAAATGCATGATAGTTCTAAAGAGTATTAGTTTCTAATTAAAAATCTTCTTTAGCTAGCACATATTCTATCAAATTCAGAGAGGATATGCACCATTTTTTATCCTAATCCCTCACCTAAGCTACCATGGTACCAATATTTTTATAACTATTTCCATAGTCATTTATTTATCACCAACCTTTCCAGTAGCATGGAAACTTGATACATGCACCTTCCTTACCATTTTAGTTGATTACAACACCATGGCTATTCTCAACATGGGGTCTTGATCTCATTGGGAAAATTAACTTGACATCTTCAGATGGACATAATCATATTTTGATTTCAATTGAATACTTTACCAAGTGGATTGAGTCCATTCCTCTCACTTATGTTATTGGAAAACAAATAGCCAAATTCATTCATTACCATATCATCTATCGATATGGCATGCCAGCCCTTATTATATACAATAATGATGGATCCTTTGTAAACCAAGATGTGAAATCTCTTTGTGAAAAATTCAAGATCAAGCACAAAAAATCCATTCCATATAACCTACAAGGCAACAAACAAGTTCAGGTGTCAAATAAAACTATTCTAGCCATCTTAAAAAAGATTGTCAATGATGTTGGTCATAATTGACACTTGTAACTCTTTCTTGTCCTTTGGGCTTATCAAACCAATCATTGCACACTTGATACTCCATAATCCCTTGTTTTTGGCACTAAAGATATCATCTCAATCGAGATTGAGATCCCATCATTAAGAATATCACTAGAGATATTGAAGATAATGAAGACTATAGAGCCTCATGATTACATGAAGTAGAGCTTCTTGATGTAAGAATTTGGCTACCCTAGAAAATTTGTAGGCTTATCAGAATAGATTGTGGAGAAGCTACAATAAATACATTTTCCCTCAAGAATTTGAAATTGGTGACTTATTTTTGAAAGAGAACCAGAAGAATATGAATGTTAAACCCAAAAATAAATGCAAGTTTTAGCTTAATTGATTAGGACCATATATTATCAAAAAAAACTATGTATTAGGAGCATATCAATTAGCTAAACTTAATGGTGAAGAATTTTTAGAGCCCATGAACATCATACACCTTAAGAGATTCTACGCATAAACAACTTTGAACCATTGTCTATAAGACCCCTAACTTGGGGCAACTTGTGCTATCATAATTTTATCCCACCCTTTTATCTTACCTTAAACATATTTTATACTACCCTAGTCTACTTTTCATGATTCTTGATAGTAAAGGCTTTGAATCCTTGGCACTATGAACATATTCTTCATCCTATTCTAGATTGCTCTCTTTGAGAAGCATATTATTTATTATGTCTAAGGCATGTTATAAGCTTGAACATTTTTATCCCTTGACCAATTATGATCTTGATTATGTCTCATGAAGATTATGAACATCCTCAGCAATAGTTCTACAAAGTAGTTCAACAAAGATAGTATTGTGTAGATTCAAAAAAGTGAATAGACACATCTTCTTAGTTCCAAACCATTACTACACTATTACAGATAGGTGAATGTGGATAATTAATTTTCACTTTAGCTTGCACATTATTCTATATCACATTTGTTGCTCTTTATTTTTTTATCAAGAGCCTTGCTCTTGCTGATTTACAAGCATGGGCTATTGCAGCTAGCTTAGTTATCTTATTATGACCTCTACTCTCAAGATGTCATCTCCTTGACTAGATGGCCTCACTTTGTGCATATTTTATCCCAAAAACACCACAAACATTATAAATACTTTGAAAATACCAAAAACATCAGAACATGATCCATAAAAGAACAATAACATTGTCTCATGATTATATATATTTGTACATTCTTGTTCCACTATGCTACGCTTTTGCCATTTTGTAATTATAAAAACACTAGTTCATTTCATCTTGTCTCAAGTACTTGACATTTTATAAGATCATTCTTTCTTGTCTCATCAACTTCTTGTTTGCCAAACCATTCTCATTTGTTTGTTGTATCTTCCATTTCTTCTATAACATTAATCATGTTGGTTTGATCATCATTTTTCTTCTATCCCATTTCTTGAGAAAACTACATTTAGCCTAAATTTCATGTTAGAACATGCATCCATGGAACTATGTAGGTAACATCCACTTGTCTTATACATCTAGAGTCATCTTGGCAACACCTTCCTTTTGTTCTCTTCCCCCATTTATTTTGTCATTGTTCCTCTTTAATTAGGGAACAATTATTGTGTAATTGTTCTTTGTTATGATGTGGTAGAAATTAATGCCTCTACTGCACATGCATGACCATTATCTTTAAATTACAATAAATTGGTTTTTATTTGTGTGTGTTTATTTGAGTTTTCTTGGTGTTTTGTTGTGCTTTCACACCTCTCCTTTTATTTCTTCTTCTTTTTCTTACTTCTTGTCTCATCTTGATCTTGTGTTTCCTTGATTATTTTTTATTTATCTCTTTTATGTTTCAGAAGATCTTGATGATTCACATGGATCTTGATTGTTTATATCTTGATTCTATGTTATTACTTGTTCTTGGACCATTTTTTTTATTTGATTGTTGTTGGTGTCTTATATTTCTATTTGATTTTGATTTTCTCTTTTGTGTTCAGTAATGCCTTGATGGTCCACATGGATTTTGATTATTCATATCTTGGTCTCATGTTGTTAAGATGTTCTTGAAATTTATTTTTAAACATTTTGGTTCCTACTTAAGTCTTGATTGATCATATCTTGATTTCAACTTAGGCTCATTTATGTTTATCTTTTTCTTTGTCCTTGCTTTTTTATTTAAATGTAAATCACTATAACTCTGGTTTTGGTCATTATTTTACCATTATCCTTAGTTATAGATATTCACATTTGAACTGGCTCAATGCAATTAGAATTTTATGTCATTATAATTTATTCATACTTATGATGCCTAATTTCTTTTGCCATAGAAAGCATTTTGTGGTCAGGTCTCACAGTCTTAATCTCAACATCAGCTCTGATGAATAATTTTCAAGAACACTTTGCAAAACCTAGGCTCATGATATGGAATTAGGCTTCTAGGTAGCATGAATTTTAGGCTTATTTTTTAATGCTTATATGTGCATCTCTATGCATACATTATAATTCTAATCAATTGTTGGTCATTTTTCATCATTCCTCATTCCATTCTCTCCCAAACTTGGGTAAACTACATTGGCCTGAAGTTCATGTTGGAACATGAGTCCATGGAGCTATATAGGTAGTGATCAATTTATATTGATGTTAGCTTGTCTATCTCCATTCTTATTTTCATCTCTCTCATCACTTTGTGCATTCTCATATGTTTAGTTTTATATGGATTTTTAATCCATTAGACCATCGCATGTACGTTTGTGCCCACTCACTTTAACCTATCTTTTGGGTTATATCCTTGAGCTATTATTATTAAAAATTGACCATGATGGGGAAAAACATCTAAACCATGTCTGAATCAAATCAACTTTACAGGAGAAAAATAATTATTTATTCTTTATCAATGATCAAGATTCACCCTACTAGGGCAAAACTATTTTATCATGATCAAATTTTCTCTACTGGAGTACTTATTATATTGTCTTTATTGACCCAATTCTAGTGATGTTTCACTTCCTAAAGTATAGCATTCTCTATTTTCCTCTAATTCCAAGTTCTCCACATTAAATCCCATGATGGCAATATTTTAGTGTGTAACTTGTCTCAAGATTGATCAATGTCATAAGCATGTAAATTGTACTCTCAAATTGGGTACATTTAAAGTGTGTCCCTTATAGTTATGGATTGTATCTTTCCCATTCCCCCTATCTCTGTGGTGTATTATATTTTTAATTATATTTTGATCATTGTTGGTAATCATGTGTGTAATAATTAGCTCATCTAAATGTTATCTATTCCATGGGTTAATCTCTTATTTTCTCTCTCTTTTTGAGAGTCCATCCTTTTATTCCATCCTAGTATGTCTTCTCGAGGGGGCATCATGGGTCTATTCCAATTTATTATTAACAACTCTTTACTTTGAAAAGATGTTCCTTCACCTGCATGTCTTGTTATACCTTCTAAAATAGGGGCAAAATGTAGACATCTTACTCAAATTTCACTCAAATGCACATTTTAGGTCAAAATCCATAAAATCCCCTAAATGGTTCAAAATTTTCACTTACAAGTGCCAGTTTAGGTCAAAGTATCCCTAAATAGGGAAATGTATTTTATGGTCCAGCTAGCTTTGATCATATCATTTCAAGTCAAAATGACAATTTTGCCATTTAGTGCTCTCGATCACTCTTTTCTTGTAATCCATTGGTACATGTCATGTACATTTGTTATTTGGTGTTGGAAACATCCTAAATGGGAATACATCTCCAACACATCTAACATTGCCTTCTAGTTCCTCTCTAGTCAAATTACAACCTAGTAATATGAATTTCTGACCATTTTTAATCAATTGAGGGCCAATTTTCAAATAATTGCACAAATGTTGATTAACTTTGTTTAAGGCTAATTAATCTAAATCAAGAGCTTAAGTGGATTTTTCATGAGAGTTGTTGAATATTTATTCTTAAAAATTGATTCTTATCAACTGCATCATCAAGTGACATCATTTCTTGTGAAGACATCCCTAGGCCATTAATACCACAGATATCAAGATTATGGGTCACCCATGCCTAGTTAATTCCTCCCATGCCTCTTTAATGCCCCTTATTCTAAGATCATAATGAAGATAATTATGGATTTAATTCCAACTATTAGGATTATCCGTGGCCACACATCTCAATCTTGAGATGGATGGTCATGGTTGATCCTAACCAATCTCAAAAATCTATAAATAGAGAGGCCATGGACATGAATTTTAACCTTGATTTATGCAAAGTTATTATGTAGAATTGTCTCTAAAATCTTTTGCAATAGACCATTTATTTTGTTTGCAAACTTCACTGATAGGCTATTTTAATGATTTAGAATCATGAGCCTAGGTTTTATGGAATGTTCTTGAGACATTGGAGTTTGCCACCATTTTTGACAAAGACAAGGATGCTTGATCAAGGGAGAACATGCTTTTGAGCCACATAGGTATGGTGAATCCATTTGGGAAGGTAATATGATGTTTTTTTCTTTCATTTTGTTTCTTATTATCCTTTGTAATTCTCTTAGGAATATATAGGCTTAGTTAGTTCTTCATGAATTTTTCATTATTTATGGACTAATGTTTGTAATTCCTAACACCATTTGTGTTGAAATTATCAATCTCACTTAAATTGCACTCAAATGCACATTTTAGGTCAAAATCCATAAAATTCCCTAAATGGTTCTAACTTGTCACTTACAAGAGAAAATTTAGGTCAAAGTATCCATAAATAAGGTAATTCATTTTATGAGCCAACTAAATTTGATCAGATCATTTCGAGTCAAAATGAAAATTTCTCCATTTAGTGCTCTAGATCACTCTTTTCTTATAATTCATTAGTACACATCACATATCTTTGTTATTTAGTGTTGGCAACATCCTAAATGGGAATATAGCTCCAACGCATCTAGCATTACCTTCCAGTTCCTCTCCAATCAAATTATGACCTAGTAATATGACTTTTTGATCAATTTTTATTAATTGAGGGCTAATTTTCAAATAATTACACAAATGTTGATTAACCTTATTTAAGGCTAATTACTCCAAATCAAGAGCTTAAGTGGATTTTTCATGAGAGTTGTTGATTATTTATTTTTGAAAATTGATTCCTAATAAACTACATCATCAGGTGACATCATTTCTTTAGAAGACATCCCTAGGCCATAAATGCCACAAATATCAAGATTATGGGTCACCCATGCCTAGTTAATGCCTCCCATTCCTCTTCAATGCTCCTTCTTCTAAGGTCATGATGAAAATAATTATGGATTTAATTCTAAATATTAGGATTATCCATGGCCACACATCTCAATATTGAGATGGATGGTCATGGTTGATCCTAGTCAATCTCAAAAATCTATAAATAGTGAAGCCATGGGCATGAATTTTAAGCTTGATTTTTGCAAATTATTATGTAGAATTGTCTCTACAATCCTTTTCAATAGACCATTTTTTTTTCAAGCTTCATTTATAGGCTAGTTTAAAGATTTATAATCATGAACCTAGGTTTTATGGAGTTTTCTTGAGATATTGGAATAGTTTTCCACCATTTTTTTATAAATACAAGGATGCTTGATCAAGGGAGAACATGATTTTGAGCCACATAGGTATGGTGAATCCATTTGGAAAGGTAATATGATGTTGTTTTCTTTCATTTTGTTTCTTGCTATCATTTGTAATTCTCATAGGAATAGATAGGCTTAGTTAGTTAGTTCTTCATGAATTTTTCATTATTTATGGACTAATGTTTGTAATTCCTAACACCATTTGTGTTGAAATTATCAATCTTACTCAAATTGCACTCAAATACACATTTTAGGTCAAAATCCATAAAATACCCTAAATGGTTCTAACTTGTCACTTACAAGTGATAGTTTAGGTCAAAGTATCCATAAATAAGGTAATACATTTTATGGGCCAACTAAATTTGATCAAATCATTTCGAGTCAAAATGAAAATTTCTCCATTTAGTGCTCTAGATCACTCTTTTCTTCTAATTCATTAGTACACATCACATACCTTTGTTATTTGGTGTTGGCAACATCCTAAATGGGAATATAGCTCCAATGCATCTAACATTGCCTTCTAATTCCTCTCCAATCAAATTATAACCTAGTAATATGACTTTTTGATCATTTTTGATTAATTGAGGGCCAATTTTCAAATAATTACACAAATGTTGATTAACCTTATTTAAGGCTAATTACTCCAAATCAAGAGCTTAAGTGGATTTTTCATGAGAGTTGTTGAATATTTATTTTTGAAAATTGATTCCTAATAAGCTACATCATTAGGTGACATCATTTCTTTGGAAGACATCCCTAGGCCATAAATGCCACAAATATCAAGATTATGGGTTAACCATGCCTAGTTAATGAATCCCATGTCTCTTCAATGCTCCTTCTTCTAAGGTCATGATGAAAATAATTATGGATTTAATTCTAAATATTAAGATTATCCATGGCCACACATCTCAATATTGAGATGGATGGTCATGGTTGATCCTAACCAATCTCAAAAATCTATAAATAGTGAAGCCATGGACATGAATTTTAAGCTTGATTTTTGCAAATTATTATGCAAAATTATCTCTACAATCCTTTTCAATAGACCATTTATTTTATTTTCAATCTTCATTTATAGGCTAGTTTAATGATTTAGAATCATGAACCTAGGTTTTATAGAGTTTTCTTGAGATATTGGAATAGTTTTCCACCATTGTTTACAAAGACAAGGATGCTTGATCAAGGGAGAACATGATTTTAAGCCACATAGGTATGGTGAATCCATTTGGGAAGGTAATATGATGTTAATTTATTTCATTTTGTTTCTTTTTATACTTTGTAATTCCCATAGGAATCGATAGGCTTAGTTAGCTAGTTCTTCATGCTTTTTTTATTATTTATGGACTAATGTTTAACTAACTCACTTTGTAATCCTCTCTACATATTGGCATGCCTAATGGGACAAGATAAATACCACACATGAAGAAGATAATTTTGTAGCTTTAAAATATTCATTTAGACCATTAAAACTCTTACAAATTAATTTTCTAACTTTATTCTATCATTTTTGTTTTCCATGGATTTACACAGTAAGTGATGTCAGCTAGTAAAACTAACATCGGTTGGATAGAGTAACTAGAATTGATTAGTAAAACTAACATCGGTTGGATACATGTCACTAGTCACATTGGTATAAATGATGTGGGTTAGATAACTTTCATCAGTTAGAAACTATAACCATCATCGATTATATAACTGACGTCGATCATTATGCTTTTCTTAAAACATAGACCTGAGAGCTTTTTTTCTAATGTTCATTACTTCAAACCCAGAATAACTTCAAGGCTAAAGGACATGCTAACTTTTTTATTGCAAGGCCAAGCTTGACATTTGCTAAAAACATATTTTAGATCACCTTTTTCATGTTTAAAAATAAATTAGGAACCTTGTTTTGGTGTATAACAAACAAAATTAGATGTTTATGGTAAATGTTTTCATAGTTACAACTAAGACCAAGGGGTCAAATGAACACCACCTCATTTTCCATTTGGGCTTAAAAATGAACTCACCTTTCCAATTTTTTTATTTACTTAGTTGTTTAAGTTAAATCATTATTAATAAAAAATAGGGATACCACATGTATGCTATTCCATTTGTCCCCTTTAGGGAACCCTTGGAATCAAAAGTGCCATTCCTATTGCAAGTAGTCCAAGGCTTAGAAATAGTGTCATCTAAAGAATGTCCCCAAAAAATTGTTAAATTTTGGATGATCTTGAAAATGATAGTAAAGTCTTTCTATTTTATGCTTTATTTATTTTTATGCAAACTTGGATTACGAGGGAGATATCATTACCTCCTATGAGTTATTTAAGGAAACTTTGACTAGGGGTTTCATCTCCCAGCATTGACATCATTTGGATCCTAATTGGAGTTGCACATGGGACGTATCTATATTTGGACATCACACTACATTAAGTGAACAACATGATGTAGTGGTTGCAAAAAAAGGATTAGACCTTTTTATAACTAGAAAATGCCACGATCACCCAATTTTTGTGCTTTTATTTTGCATCATTTGACATGAAAGTCATTATGCAATTGATTCCCTTAGAATGATCATAAACTTTATAGTTTAGTAGATCTCACTTTGCCATACCTTGTTAGTTTTGACTTAAGACATTTTTTTTTTGTCATTAGCTTACTTGGTCTTTATGTATGTCTAAAACTACTTGTTAACTCGTTAAACTTAACCAAAATAGATTGTCCTCAATTTTCTTGAGCAAGGGAGGCATTATGTTGTCTAATTGGAAAATGCATCTTTTCCTTTTTTAAATTTTTATCAAAAGCTTTGTGTCATATAATCCACTTTGGTGCATTCATACTACCCAATTGAGTCTATATCTTTCACCCAATTTATTTAAATCCTTCATTTATAATCCACATTCAAAATTAAACCTTTCTAAGTTTTAAGGGTTTGTGTGTCAAAGTGGGTTTTCCATTTGCACACTAACCTTATTCTAACTTGGGTTCAATTTTCTATTTGGATTAAAGGTCATTTATTAAGAATCAAAATCACATTATCATCTTGGTGGACTCAAGTCATCTTGCATATTGCTCATGCTTTGAGTCCAAGAACATATTTTATCCTACTGGAATCATGTGGTGACGTTGTCCTACCTATTTGGTCTTAGATTTATATTTAGTAATTCACGTATGTTTTTACTTCTTGAGTTGCTTAATTCATTTTGTCTTCTTCATAATATAGAGATATTTCCTCTAAACTTCTAGGGTTAACTTGTCAAAGTTGAAACTAGCTTTTACAGTACAGGTGTATCAAAAAGTACTAGTTTTCACCTTGGGTCTTTGAGTTACCTTACTCTCTTCTAATCTATATGATTTAAACTTTACCAAAGGTTGAGTAAACTCGTGAACAAAATCTTTTAAAATTATGTGTGGTTTCAAACCACCCTCCATTATAGTCGCATTGGTACCTTGGTTATTTGTTTAAAAGAGAGCCAAAGCATAATTTGTTTGGTTTCCAAGCATTGATCTAAAGTTAGTGAAACACAAAAAATAGATATTTTATACATGACTCAAAGGTTCACTCGTAGTGAGGCCTCTTATGGCCTTAGTTATGAAAATGAGAAATTTTATGATGGTCAAGATAACCCCATTGTTTTTGATGTTATTCCCACAATAGTAGTATCTAAAGATGATTACAATGAATATCAACCCCAATAAGATCAAGATGAAGTCCTTCTTAGATTGATAGAATCAGGTACTAGACTACCTTCTAACTTTCCTATAGAACAATTGCACACCTTAGTTAGAGAAAGAGAATAATGATGGAAAGATTAAGCTTTTACATGAATAGACATACATTATTCCTCTAACAAAGGAAAATAAATATAAATAGAGTCAAAACCCACCAATCCAGATCTTTTAGCTAAGATCAAGATAATAAGTCAACAATATGCAGATCAACTTGTCACAAACTTAATGGACTACCTAATTGCCACTTCAACTAAAAATGATGCTTTGAAAGAACAAGGAAATTTTGTTAATATTATGTAATAAATATTATATGAGGACATTACCCTAGTGGATCAAGGTAATATAAATGAATAGTTAAAGTCATAAGAGACCTTACAAAGTATTCCATTTGACACAAAACATACATTCCTCAATCATCAAGAACCTCTTGTTACTTTACAAACTCAAAAACCCAAACATTAGGTTTGAATTTAGGAAATCCCTCAAGATAATTTGGATAGTTATTTTCAACCAACCCAGAAATTGGTAAATAAACATACAAATTTCCAAAATAAACAAAGTACAAAACAATCAAATTCAAGGAATGTTTTATAATCCAAGAATAAATGGCCTATATTCTCAACTCAAGGAGAAAATTAGAACCAAGTCATGGATTAAAAGGTATACACTCCCTATAGATCCACATAAAACTAGGGGCACATTCCACCCCAACAACAACAAAACCTAGGGCACATTCCACTCCAACAATAACAAAACTAGGGGCACATTCCACCCTAACAATAATGAAACTAGGGGCATATTCCACCCCAAAATCTTATTCAATTCACAAATGCATCAAACATTCAATAATGGAATTATATAAAGGAAATTATTCAAAGATTGGAGATGAATAATATAGTCAAAAAGTACAAATTCGATGAGATATGCCCATATCCATTTGATTTATCTATTCTATAAAACCCCTTTCCACCTCATTTTGAGGCACCCAAATTTGACAAGTACAAGGGAAAAGGGGATACATGTGATCACATATAGGCATTCTTCATCTTATTTCAAGAGGTTACTTATAGTAGTGAGTACTTACTATGACTATTTCCATGAAGTTTAGCGGGACAAGCTCTTGATTGGCTACTTAAACTATCCAAGGGATAAGTTTTAGATTGGAATGACTTATTAGAAAAGTTTATTAACTATTTATCATATAACATAGAACATGAATTAACCATTTTTGAATTATGCAAAGCCAAATAGTGTGATGATGAAAGTTTTACCGCATATCTGCGAAGGTGAAGAGCACTGGCAGGCTATTTTTAACATAATTTGCTATAAAAATAGTTGGATAATATCTTTTCATAGAATTTGTATCCTAATGTTATTCATAATCTATGATTAGCTTGTGCTAACTCATTCAAAATAAATTATTAACAAAGGAGTGTAGATTGAGAATGCTCTTATTGCTAAGGGCCTTGTTATGATTTTTGTGCAAGGTCAAGCATCTAGTCAAACTAAATCACTGGTTCAAATAGTTATGCAGGATAAGCCTAAAGGCTTTATAAAAAACAAAAAACATGGTTGGAAATGGGGTGAAAGAAACAAGACATGTAAAAATGATACAGGCTATGCCTTCTCCAAATGTACAATTAACTCCACCAAATCCACTACCTACTTTACAGAGACAACCTCCACGAAGTATATTTCATAACAATTTTAGAGTCTTTAGCAAGTTAGGAGAATCAGTTGAAATAATGTTACAAAATCTCATTAAAGCTAATTTAATTATATGACTATTATCAAGGCCATTTCCTCAAGATCAACCAAAACTAGATTGGTACAAAGAAAATAAATGGTGTAAATTTCATCATGTTGCTAGTCATGGTGCATAACATTACATTCAATTATGACATATTATTGAGGACTTTATTGAAAGTGGTGAACTATAAATTAATTTGGCCCCTAATTAGGATATGGGAATCTACAAAGACCCCTTTCCTCAACATGATCCACCACCACCAAGAAATAATAAAAAATGGTCAAAATCAAGGACAAAGGAAGAATCAAAACCAACAACAAGGTTAGAATCATAATGAGCATAATCAAGATCATAATGTCCATACTAATAATGTGGCTTATAACAATGTACCTTATGACTATAATAATATTATGGGATGCATTTTTTCAACCCACATTGCCATTATTACTATAAAGCTATATAGTCAATATCGTATTCCTCATAACATGAGACCCATCATTATAGGGTCAACACCCTCTCCCCTTAGTAATATCATGTCCAATTTGCATCATCATGTTGCTACTCCATTTACATAGGTTACCAATCCTAAACGACAACACCTTTCTTCTAATTATAAAGGCTCATCATTGACCCAAAATTGTATCAATATAGTTGGTCACCCACGAATCACCATCCAAGGCCCTTTTCCTTCCTCTTTTAATTATAATAACTCATTGCCACCTCTATGTTGTGAAGTTGCAACTAGACACCTACAAGTTACCATCCAGGGCCTTTCACCCACTTATTCCATAAAACCCAATGAGAAGATTGTTCTAATAGTTTCAAAGTTGAATATTGCCCCAATAAAGACTAAAATAGTTTAATCCGTAATTCAAAGGCCTTATAGTCTAATGGATCAATTAGATAAAACCCTTACACAAATTTCCATATTATAACTCTTACGAACATCTGATGTCCATAAAACCATCTTTAACAAAATTTTGAAAGAGTCTATTATGCCTAATGATATAAACCTTAATTAGTTCTAAAACCTAGTTGGACACTTGTCTTTATTTTAGAAAATCACATTTGATCAAAAAGACATGTCCACTCTCGACCCAAACCACAATAACCCAGTATACATTGAGATAATCATTGTGAATCACAACATCAAGTGGGTTCTTATAGATAATGGTTCAGGTTTGAACATCATATCTCTTAAATTGGTATGACAATTAGGCTACATGGATAAAGACATTTACTTATAAACTATTATAATCAAGGCTTACAACAAAGCTGAGAGGGAGTCATCTGGTATAATTTGGTTACCAATCATTATTGGGTCTATTTATCATCACACATTATTCCATATTATGGATATTGAGCTTCCTTATAACATACTTCTTGGTCAGCCTTATATCCATGAAGTATAGGTAGTTCAATCTAATCTTCACCAATGCCTTAAGTTTCCCAATGATGGGATCAAGGTTACTATTCCCACTGATCAATAGACATATCAATATTGCAAACATCTTGAAATAATGTTTCATAATTATAACTATTACCTAGATTCTAAATTCATCCCAAATAAGAACAAAGCCATTATTTCTCATCCATCTCCATATAATTATATAGACCCTAGTGATATAGCCTCCACTTTGATTGATCCATTTCCTACAGCTATGGCCAAGCAGGTTATTATTAAAGATGCAAGCATTTCCACATACAATCTGAAGGACATCTTCTATATTGTAAAATTACAAAAATCCCCTAAAACATCTGGTAAGCCTAAAACTTCCTAGACTCCTAACAAACCTAATCAGATTTGGCAACCAAAGAAGAAACAACCAAAACCTCCTATTGTGTACCTATAATTATACCAAAGAAAGATTGAGAGGCTTTTACAAAGGGAGAATGGTTATGTTCTAAAGGCCTTTCTGATTGTTTTCAAAACCCAAAGTATCATAACCCTAATATAATAATGGATCATCTTAACTATATAGTAAAAGTCCTCAATCCATAGGTGCAAGGAATTTTATAGCCCTTTATCAATTGCAGTTGTCAATTAGAATCATGGTCTCATATTTAAACCACTAGAGGATGACCTCATGACATTTGATAGTGACTCTTAAAAAGTGATTAGTAACAAGACTCCTAGCAGCAACACAACATCCCATTATAGCCTTTTTGATGAGCTTGTTGACTTATATTTGTTTGATTCAAATGCTATATTTACCATAATGCCTATTAGAGTTTCATGTCCTAAATCAAAAACCTATCCTAGTGGTCCTTCTCTTCATGAAGTAGGACATTATATCTTTACCATTGGTGCTTTCCATCCTAAAGTAAACCCTCATTATAACCTATGCCTTTGCCATCCTGAACTCATAGATTGGGACCAATAAAATTTGGTCATATGCCTCGATGAGTTCCAAAATAAAGAATCAATTACAGAATACATGGGCCTACGAGATGAAATCCCCATTGGTGATCATAAGTAAGGTTTTGATTTTTCATTGAATCCTTTTACCTACTTTAGAGAGTGAGAAATTTTTTTTGGTCATAATAAAGAACAAACATCGATATTTTCAAGTGAAAGCCTCTTTGAGGCACTTGTCGATCAGGGAAAAAGTAAAGAAAAAGAAAAGCCTTTGAGTGAAAACCTATTTCAAGTGCTCCCAGGTGAGAAAGTTTTCTCATCCCCTAAGGACATAGAAAGTCCATCTTGACCAAGTTCCATAGCTAGTACAAGCATCTTTTCAAAATAATATCAAATATTTGAGTGTCTTGCTCTTGAGTTTATAAAGGTTTTTACCAATTGGCCTTTACCTAAGAAGGCAGATTCTGATTCTTCATATTATCTAAATCTTTTGGAGGAACAATAAGAAAATATAATAGAGGAAAATGATCATGACTATACATTGCCTATGATTATAGAATATGGATCCACACTCCTTATGGAGAGAATAATAGAAGTGAATTTGGGAACCTATGAGGATCCAAAAATTATTTATCATGGAACTTCCCTTACTAAAGTAGAACATGAACATATTATATCCATTCTTAAGGATTATATAGACATCTTTGCATGGGAATACTCTAACATGCTAGGATTAGACCCATATTTAGTTGTGCATCATCTTTTTGTTCACCTTAGTGTTAAACCAATCAATCAAAAATTAAGAAATATGCATTCATGCATCACCCTTTTCATTAAGGCTAAGTTGGAAAAGTTGTTAGGAGCCAATTTTATCAAACCACTGGACTACTCTGAATGGGTTTCTAACATAGTACCAATGATTAAAAATACCCCAAGCATATGTATTTATATTAATTTCCATGATATCAATAAAGCATGCCCCAAAGATGATTTTCTTCTACCTAACATCAACATGGTCATTGACTCAACTATTGGGTTTGAGATGTTATCTTTAATGGATGGATTTTTTGGTTACAATCAAATCAACATAGCCCTTGAAAATCAACATAAGACCACATTCACCACTCTGTGAGGGATATTTTATTAACAAGTCATGCCATTTGGTTTAAAGAATGTTGGAGCCATATATCAGTGTGAAATGATTATCATTTTCCATGACATGATGCATGACATTGTCAAGGACTATGTTGATTATATACTAGCAAAATCAAGAACAAGATCTGGACACCCTAACATTCTATGAAGAATATTTGAGAGGATTTATGCATATAAAGTCTACTTGAATCCTAAGAAATGTGTCTTTGGAGTCACATCTAGAAAATTTATAGGGTTCATTGTATCAAAATGAGGGATCAAAGTTGACCCTGCAAATCTGAATGCTATTATGGAAATGCCTCCACCAAACAATCTTAAATAGTTATGAGGTCTACAAGGAAAGATCTAGTCTATATGTAGATTCATTTCTCAATTGGTAGATAAGTGCCACCCATTTACCCATACCTTAAATAAAGGGGTAAAATTTTAGTGGGATGAAGATTTTCAAAAAACATTTGCAAAACTTAAAACATACTTGGCCAATCCACCAGTCTTACAACCTCCAACACAAGGAAAGCCATAAAACATACATTAGGGGCACTTTTGGCTCAGCATGATGATCATGGTAAGGAACACATTATTTATTATTTAAGCTAAACATTGGTATCCTATGAACATAATTATATTCCTATTGAAAAGGCATGCTTAGCTATGGTGTTTTCCACTCAAAAATTATGACATTATATGCTAAATAACAAAACCATTGTTATCACCGAGGTAGATCCTCTCAAGTTCCTCTTATCTAAAATAGATCTTCAAGTTTACATGCCTAAATTTATTATGCTCCTTAGTTAGTTTGATATTGAGCACTAGAATCAAAAGGTAATCAAAGGACAAGTTCTTACTGACCAACTTGTAGAATCTCCTATTACAACCATTCAACCTCTCAACTTTGACCTTCTAGATGATTCTATCATGATGATAAAATAAGAATCAAAAGAACCTAAATAATGGATGCTCTATTTTGATGTGTCCTTCACATCCTAAAGGCCTAGATCTATCATATTATTGATCACACCACAAGGGGATTTGATCCCCAAAGCATTCCATATATAATTTTAGTGTACAAATAATATGCCTAAATATGAGGCATTGGTTGCAGGGATCTATCTTGCTATATAGTCTATGGATATTCAAAGCTTAAAAGTTTACGGATATTCACAACTAATCATAAATTAGATAGCTAACTAGTATCAAAGGATGATGAGGTTGTTCCTTACAAGTAAATTGTTGATAACCTCAAACACATTTTAAATCTTTATAGTTTGAGCATGTTTCATGAGTCAACAACAGATCTATCGATGCCATGGAAACAATTGGTTCCTTAATTGAAATGCATGATAATTCTAAAAATTATCAATTCCTAATTAAAAATATTCTTTAGCTAGCAAATATTCTATCAGATTCAAAGAGGATATGCACCATTGTTGATCCCAATCCCTCACCTGACCTACCATGGTACTAAGATTTTTATAGCTATTTAAATAGTCATGTATTTCCTACCAACCATTCTAACAACCAACAAAATCTATTCCTTCATCACTTAACAAATTATATCCTCCTTGGAAACATGTTTTTATTGTAAAGGATATGATGGAATGCTTCTTCATTATTTATCTTTGGGAGAATCCAAGCTGGCACTAAAGGAGGTTCATGAAGGAATGTGTGGGGCCCATACCAATGGTGTATTCCTAACAAATAAACTCCTTAGAATAGGTTATTATTGGCCCAAAATGGAGACAGATGATTGTAATTATGAAAAGAAGTGTATTCCTTATTAGTATCATGAAAATTTGACAGTGCACCTTCCTTACCATTGTAGTCAATTATAACACTAAGGCCATTCACAACATGGGGTCTTGATCTCATTGGGAAAATTAACATGACATCTTTAGATGGCCATAAGCACATTTTGACTACAAATAAATAATTTACCAAGTGGATTGAGGCCATTCCTCTCACTTATGTTATTAGGAAATAAATAGCCAAATTCATTCATTACCATATCATCTATCGATATGGCATCCCAACCTATATTATATTCGATAATAGAGGATCATTTATGAACCAAGATGTGAAATCTCTTTGTGCAAAATTCAAGATCAAGCACAAGAAATCCACTCTATATAACATGTAAGGTAAAAAACACGCTGAAGCATTAAACAAAACCATTCTATCCATCTTAAAGAAGATCATCAATGATGCTGGCCATAATTAGCACTTACAACTCGTTTTTAACCTTTATGCTTATCAAATCAATCATCACACCCCAACTAGAGATACTCCATACTCCCTTATTTTTGTCACTAAATCTATCATCCTAGTCGAGATTGAGATGCCATCATTAATAATATCACTAGAGCACATTGAAGATAATGAAGACTATAGAGCCTCATGATTGCATAAACTAGAGATTCTCGATGGTAAGCATTTGGCTTCCCTAGAAAATTTGTAGGCCTATCAGAATAGATTATGAAGAAGTTACAACAAATGCATTCTTCCTCAAGAATTTGAGATTAGTGACTTAGTTTTGAAAGAGAACCAAAAGAATAAAAATATTGAACCCAAAAAGAAAGGCAAATTTCAACTTAATTAGTTAGGACCATATATTATTATATCAAATCATGGATTAGGAGCATATTGATTGGCTAAACCTAATGGTGAAGAAATTTTAGAGCCCATGAACATCATACACCTTAAGAGATTCTATGCACGAACAACTTTGAACCATTGTCTATAAGACCCCTAACTAGGGCGAAACTTGTGTTCTCATAATTTTATCTGACCATTTTATCTTACCTTGAACATATTTTATAATACCCTGGTCCACTTTTCATGATTCCCAATAATAAAGGCTTTGAATACTTGGCACTCTGAACATATTCTTCATCCCATTCTAGATTGCTCTCTTCAAGAAGCATAATTTTTATTATGTCTAAGGCATGTTATAAGCTTGAACACTTTCTATCCCTTGACCAATTATGATCTTGATTATGTCTCATGAACAATATGAACATCCTCAACAACAATTCTGTAAAGCAGCTCAACCAAGATAGTATTGTGCAACTTCATACAAGTGAGTAGACACATCTTCTTAGTTCTAGACTATTATTACACTGTTACAGATAAGTACATGCATATACTTATTTTATACTTCAAGTTACACATTATTCTATATCACATTTTCTACTCTTTATTGTTTTATCAAGAGGCTCACTCTCACCAATTTGTGAGCATGGGTTATTTCAGCTGGCTTAGCTATCTTATTGGAACCTCTACTCTCAAGATGTGCATCTCCTTAATTAGATGGTCCCACCTTGTACATATTTTATCCCAAAAACACCAAAAACATTAGAAATACTTTAAAAATACCAAAAACATTAGAACATGATCCACAAAAGAATACAAACATTGTCTCATGCTTCTATACATTTGTACATTTTTGTTCCACCATGCTATGCTCTTACCATTTTGTAAGCATAGAAACATTAGTTCATTTCATCTTATCCCATGCACTTACCATTTTTCAAGATCATTCTTTCTTGTCTCATTAGTTTCTTGTTTGCCAAACCATTCTCACTTATTTATCATATCTTCCATTTCTTTTATAACATTAATCATGCTAGTCTAACCATCATTTTTCTTCTATGTTATTTCTTGGGAGAACTACATTTGGCCTGAATTTCATGTTAAAACATGCATCCATAGAACTATGTAGGTAGCATCCACTTATCTTATACATCTATAGTCAGCTCATCTAACCCCTTCCTTTTCTACTTTTCCCCCATTTCTTTTGTCATTATTCATCTTTAATTAGGGAATAATTGTCATCTCATTGTTCTTTGTTATGATGTGGTAGAAATTAATGCCTCTATTGCACATACATGAACATTTATATTTAAACTACACTAACTTGGTTTTTGTTTGTGTGTGTTTATTTGAGTTTTCTTGGTGTTTTATTGTGAATTCACACCTCTCCTTTTATTTCTTCTCCTTTTCTTTTTTATTACTTCTTGTCTCATCTTGGTCTTGTGTTTCCTTGATTATTTTTGGTTATCTCTTTTATGTTTTATAACATCTTGATGATTCACATGGATCTTGATTATTTATATCTTAATCTTATGTTATTACATTGTTCTTGGACGATTTTGTTTATTTTAATGTTGTTGGTGTCTTGTCTTTCTATTTGATTTTGCTTTTATCTTGTGTGTTCAAGAATGCCTTGATGGTCCACATGGATCTTGATTATTCATATCTTGGTATCATGTTTTTAAGATATTCTTGACTTTTATTTTTAAACATTTTTGTTCCTACTTAAGTCTTGATTGATCATATCTTGATTTGAACTTAGGATCATTTATTTTCATCTTTTTCTTTGTCTTTGCATTTTTGTTTAAATGTAAATCTTTATAACTCTAGTTTTGGTCATTGTTTTACCATTACCCTTAGTTATAGATATTCACATTTGAACTAGCTCAGCACAATTAGAATTTTATTTCATTCTAAGTTATTCATACTTATGATGCCTAATTTATTTTACTATACCAAGAATTTTGTGCTCATGTCTCATAGTCTTAACATCAACATCAGCTTCGATGAATAATTCTTAAGAACACTTTATAGAACCTAGGCTCATGATATAAAATTAAGCTTCTAGGTAGCATGCATTTTAAGATTATTTTTCTATGCTTAGATGTGAACCAATTTGCATATATTATAAGTCTAATCAAATTCTTGGTCATTTTTCATCATTTCTCATTCCATTCTCTCCCAAACTTGGGTGAGCTACATTAGCCTGAAGTTCATGTTGGAACATGAGTCTATGGAATTATGTAGGTAGTGCTCAATTTCTATTGAGGTCATCTCGGCTATCTCCATTCTTCTTGTCATCTCTCTCATCACTTTTTGCATACTCATATTCTTAGTTTTATATGGCTTTCTAAGCCATTACACCATTGCATGTATGTTTATGCTCATTCACTTTAACCTATCTTTTAGGTTATATTTTTGAGCTATTTTGCTTGAAAATTACCCATGATGGGGTACAACATCTAAATCAAATCATCTCTATAAGATAAAATCATTATTTATTCTTTATCAATGACTAAGATTCACCTGATTGGGGCAAAACTATTTTATCATGATCAAATCTGCTCTACTAGAGTACTTATTATATTCTCTTTGGAGACCCCATTATAGTGGTGCTTCCCTTTCTAAAGTATAATGTTATCTCTTTTATTATAGTTCCAATCTCTCCACATTAAATCCCATGATGGTAATATTTTAGTGTGCAACTTGTCTCAAAATTGATCAATGTCGTAAGCGTGCAACTTATACTTTCAAATTGGGTACATTTAAAGTGTGTCCCTTACATTTATGGATTACATCTTTCCCATTCCCCATACCTCTAGGGCCTATTATACCTCTAATTTTATTTTGATCATTGATGGTAATCACATGTGCAAGCATTATCTCGTTTGGATTGTTGGGGATCAATCAACAAAATTGATTACTATATGAAAGCAACTATATGCAGAAATGAGCCAGATAGATAAGTAACTAGAATCAGAAATAACAAAGAACAAGAGATACAAGAAACCACCCTAAAAACTTGTATTCAACTCTTTACAAAAGGAATTACAATTGAAGAAACTTCTTTTCTTCCACACCTCTCTCAGATGTATAGATCTCTTCTTAGATCTCTTTCCCTCAAGGGTCCTCTCTCTCAATTACAATCAACTCCACAATCTAGATTGATTCACATATACAATCTGTATTCTACTTCTACAGTAGTGTCTACTAAGCTATGAAGATCTATCTCTATTATATAACTTTAGAGATTCATGAGCATGCACTTACAGCCATTAGATGCACCTCCTAATCAAGGGCTCTAATTAGTTCTACTCAATATAGAAATGCGGACTTACAACCAATAGTTATCCTTAACATGCAAACATTTTGTTCTTACATGAAAGTAGCTCTTCGGACATACACAGGTGACCGACATCGGTCCCTGTGAGTCCGCCTGTGACCGACATCGGCCAACCTGCTACCGACGCTGGTAGATTCTGGTTTACGCCAGACCGTCGATGGTGATTGTGTTTCTAGCATCTTGCAACTTCACTCATGGGTGAAGCTTTTAGCTCCATACCTTAATAATCTCTCACTTGGAGATAAATAACTACACCAGTACCTGTACAGCAACATCTTCTAGCTCCCCCATCTTTAACTCAATCATGAAGACCAACGAAAGTTGAATGAAGATTCAAGTTCTCTTTTGTAACCGTCTTGGTTAACATATCAGTAGGGTTCTTATCTGTATGGATCTTCTCCAGCTTCAACTCACCATCCTCTAATACCTATCTAATGAAGTGGTACCTAAGCTATATATGCTTTGTTCTTGAATGAAAAGCTGAATTCTTAGCCAAATGAATTGCACCTTGACTATCACTGTATAGTTTGCAACTCTCTTACTCCTTTCCAAGCTCTTCCATGAACCGTGTCATCCATATCATCTCTTTGTTAGCCTCTGTGACTGTAATATACTCTACTTCTATAGTTGACAAGGCAACAACCTTCTACAACTTTGATATCCAGCTAACTACCATTCCACCTAAAGTGAAAACATATCCTGTGGTGCTTCTCTTGCCATCCAATCACCTACCATATCTGAATCTACATAACCATGTAGAGAAGTATTTGAACCTCCATAGCACAAATGCCTACTGCTGGTTCCTTTCAGATATCTAAGGATCCACTGAACTACTTTCCAGTGTTCTTTTCTTGGATTGGCCATATACTTACTTACAACTCCCACTGCTTGGGCAATAGCAGGCCTTGTACAAACCATTGCATACATTAAACTTCCTACTGTGGAAGCATATGGAACTTTTTTCATGTACTCTACCTCATCATGTGAATTAGTACAATGTTCTTTACTCAACTTGAAATGTCTAGCCAAAGGTGTGCTTACTGGTTTTGCATCCTGCATATTGAACCGTTTTAACACCTTGTTCACATAAACCTCTTGAGACAAAACCAACTTGTGATTTTTCCTGTCTCTCTTAATGCTCATGCCAAGGATTTTCTTTGCTACTCCCAAATCCTTCATGGCAAATTTGTGAGCTAATTTCACCTTAAGCTCAGAGATATCTTGCATGTGTGATCTTGCAACCAGCATATCATCTACATACAACAATAGAATAATATATCTACCATTATTCAATCTCTTAAAATACACACAATGGTTAGATTGACATCTACTGTAGCCATGCTCAGTCATAAACTTGTTAAATCTTAGATACCATTGTCTTAGAGCTTGCTTGAGGCCATACAAGCTTTTCTTCAATCTACAACTAGCTTCTCCTTACCTTTGACCTCAAATCCTTCTGGCTGATCCATATATATTTCTTCATCCAAATCTCCATGAAGAAATGTTGTCTTAACATCAAGCTGCTCAAGATGCAAATCCTCAATAGCAACTAAAGACAGTATAGTCCATATAGAAGTCCTTTTAACAACAGGAGAAAAAATCTCACCAAAGTCAATACTTGGTTTTTGTGCAAATCCTTTCACTACTAACCTGGCCTTATATCTCATCTATCCATTCTCACCTTCTTTCAATCTATAGATCCATCTGTTTTTTAGTGTCTTCATTCTTGTTGGCAACTCAACCAAGTCCCATGTTTGGTTCTTTCTCAAGGAATCAATTTCCGCATTCATGCCTAGCTCCCACTGATTCTTGGATTCCACCTATATTGCTTCATCAAAACTCTCTAGTTCTCCACCATCAGTAAGTAATAAATAGAATAATGAAGGGGAATATCGAATTGGAGGTTTACTTACCCTGTCTGACCTCTTATTGGGCATTTGAGACTCATCCGCAACACACTGTCCACCCAAATTCTCTAACAGTGACCAACCTCAGTCACTTCCAGGCCTGTAACTGACTGTCATTGGTTCTGCTTGACCAATGTCAGTTCCTACCAAGCTAACATCAGTTCTTGTACGGCCGTCATCGGTCCTTGTATAGCTGACATCGATTCCTACCTGATCGACATCGGTCTCTATGTTTTCCTTTCTGTGACTTTTCTTTCCTGTGAGCTCATTTTGGACCTTCACCTCATCCAATTCTCTATTGTTCTGCTCAAGTTGATCCAGCTTCTTGAGTTGATCACTGTACATCACTTTTTCATTGAAAACAACATCATAGCTCCTAATTATCTTGTTAGTTCCTAGATTCCAAAACTTGAATCCGAACACATCAGAGCCATAGCCAATAAATGTGCACCTCATAGACTTAACATCAAGCTTCTTTCTATTTTCTTTATCAATGTACACAAAGGCTTCACAACTAAAAACTTTGAGAAATGATAGATCTACCTTTTTACTTGTCCATGCCTCTTCTAGAATTCCACCATCCAGCACTGTAGAGGGTCCTCTGTTAATCAGGTAAACTGCAGTATCCACAGCTTCTGCCCAAAACTCTAAGGGAAATCTAGCATGCAATCTCATACACCTTACATGCTCCATGATTGTTCTATTCATCTTTTCAGCAACTCCATTTTGCTGAGGTGTTCTTGGAATAGTCCTTTGCCTGTAGATCCCATGCATATAATAATACCAGTTGAACTTGTGGCTACAGAACTCACCACCATTGTCAAATCTAAGGTACTTCAATCTCTTGCATGTTTAATTCTCAACCATAGCTTTCCAAATCTTAAATGTGTCAAAAACATCAGATTTCTTCTTAATACAATAGATCCATACCTTTCTTATAGCATCATCTGTGAAGGAAACATAGTACTATGATCCTCTAATAGAAGCAATTTGGGCTGGTCCCCACACGTCTGTGTGAATAAGCTGTAATTTGTGCTTCTTCTTTGTTGACCCAATCTTGAGAAAACTCACTCTCTTCTATTTTCAAAAAATACAATCTTCACAGAAATCTAGATCTATGCTTTTCAAATCTAGAAACATACCTTTTGACTTAAGAATTGTCATTCCCTTCTCACTCATGTGGCTAAGCCTTTGATGCCACAATTTTGCATCTACATCTGAAGTAGATAATACAGAAGGAGAATTATCAGTAATACAATTACATAAATAGAGAGTACCTACTCTCTTACCTCTGGCCAATACAAGTGCACCCTTGTAAACCTTCCAAGATTTAGCTGTGACAGTTACTGTACAACCCTCATCCCCTAACTTTCCTACAAAAATCAAATTTCTCTTCAAGCTAGGAACATGCATGACATCTCTCAACACCCATGTGTTGCTATTCTACATTTTCAGCTGCACTTTTCCTTTGCCAACAATTTTACAAGGCTCATCATCCCTTAAGTAAACTATTCCAAAATCTCCATGGACATAGTCACTAAAATATTCTCTATTGGGGGTAGCATGGAAAGATGCACCAGAATCTAAAACCCAAGATTTTATATTATTATGCAAAGAGAATATAAGAGCATCTTGTGCAACAATACTTGCCACCTTTGCTTCTTCTTTATCATCATGCTGTCTATCCTCTTTAGGCTTTGACCAATAATCTTTGCTTATATGCCCTATCTTTCTACAATTCTAGCATTGTGGCTTCCTACCATTTCTGGATTTGGATCTTCCTCTCATCTTTAACTTAGATCTTGATCTCCCTTTCTTGCCCTTCTCTTTCTACCTTCCCCTACTCTCAAAACTTAAAGCATTCCTTGATGTCTCCTCTGTGCTTTTCCTGTGAATTTCTTCATTCAAGATTGCACTAACAACATCATCTACTTTAAAAATATTTGAAGCAGATAAAGTATTACTAACTGCCATTACCAAGCTATGCCAACTTTTTGGTAAAGAGCATAAGATTAATAGAGCTTTGATTTCATCATCAAACACTATTTTGACTGAATTTAATTGATTTACAATTCCATGGTAATCATTTAGATGATTAGATACAGATCCACCTTCCTGCATTTGTAAATTAAATAATTGCTTCATAAGATATACCTTATTTGAAGCTGAGGGTTTTTCATATAAGTTTGTTAAAGTAGTCATTAACTCTACCGTAGACTTTGCCTATGATAAATTAGATATCACAGTAGATGTTAGACTCAATCTTATAAATCCAAGAGCCTTTCTATCAAGAACTTCCCTTTCTTCATCATCCATGTATGTGGGCTTCTTAGCAGTCCCACCTAACGGTAAGTATAGATATTTTTTGATACAGATAATCTTCTATCTACATTCTCCATAATTGATAGTTCTTGCCATTAAACATCTCCATTCTCAATTTACTTTCTTCTGCCATTGCTACTCCCACTCAAACAGAAATCCCTGTGAGTAACCTGTAATCAATACACACTAACCAGATCTGAAACACCTATTAGTCAAACTGAGATTTGATACCTCTTGTTGGATATCAAGCTCTAAACTTGCAACCTGGCTCTAATACCACTTGTTGGGGATCAATCAACAAAATTGATTACTATATGAAAGCAACTATATGCAAAAATAAGCCAGATAGATAAGTAACTAGAATCAGAAATAATAAAGAATAAGAGATACAAGAAACCACCCTGAAAACTTGTATTCAACTCTTTACAGAAAGAATTACAATTGAAGAAACTTATTTTCTTCCACACCTCTCTTAGATGTACAGATCTCTTCTTAGATATCTTTCCCTCAAGGGTCCTATCTCTCAATTACAATCAACTCCACAATCTGGATTGATTCACATATATAATCTATATTCTACTTATACAGTAGTGTCTACTAAGCTATGAAGATCTATCTCTATTATATAACTTTAGAGATTCATGAGCATGCACTTACAGCCATTAGATGCACCTCCTAATCAAGGGCTCTAATTAGTTCTACTCAAAATAGAAATGTAGACTTACAACCAATAGTTCTCCTTAACATGCAAACATTCTATTCTCACATGAAAGTAGCTCTTCGGACATACACAGGTGACCGATGTTGGTCCCTGTCAGTCCACCTATGACTGACGTCAGCCAACCTGCTACCGACGTTGGTAGATTTTGGTCTATGCCAGACTGTCGATGGCAATTGTGTTTCTAGCATCTTGCAACTTCGCTCATGGGTGAAGCTTTTAGCTCCATACCTTAACAAGGATGTGATCTATTCCATGGGTTGATCTCTTACTTTCTCTCTCTTTTTGAGTGTCCATCTTTTTCTTCTATCCTAGTATGTCCTCTTAAGGGGGCATCATGGGTCTATTACAATTTATTCTTGAAAAATATTTTCTTTGAAAATACATTGCTTCACTTGAATGTCTTACTATGCCTTCTCAAATAGGGGTAAAATGTAGACATCCAATTCCTAACACCATTTCTGTTGAAATTGTCAATCTTACTTAAACTACACTCAAATGCACATTTTAGGTCAAAATCCATAAAATGCCCTAAATAGTTTGAACTTATCACTTACAAGTTCCAATTTAGGTCAAAGTATCCCTAAATAGGGCAATGCATTTTATGGGATAGCTAACTTTGATCAAATCATTTTGAGTCAAAATGATAATTTCACCATTTAGTGCTCTAGATCACTCTTTTCTTCTAATTCATTGGTACATATCACATACCTTTGTTATTAGGTAATATGATTTTGTTTTATTTCATTTTGTTTCTTTCTATCCTTTTTAATTCTCATATGAATAGATAGGCTTAGTTAGTTATTTCTTTATGCATTCTAGTCCTTTTTTTACAACCACTACATCATGTTGTTTGCTCAGTGTAATTTGATGTCCAAATTTAGATACGTCCCATGTGAAAATCTAATTAGGAGTAAAATGAATTCAATCTTAGGAGATGAAACCCCAAGTCAAAGCTTCCCTAAAGAACTCATAAGAGGTAATGGTGTCCCCCTCGCAAGCCAAGTTTGCATAAAAATAAAGAAATCATAAAATAGAAAGACTTTAGGGTCATTTTGAAGATCACCCAAACTTTAACAAGTTTTTGGGGAGTGCTTTAGATGACATTCTTTCATAAGTTTTTTCAAGATTCTGCTTCTATAAGAAGTTAGTCTAATTTTTATTCTGTTAGAACCTTAGAGATCTCAGATCTATGTAATTTTTCATATTTTAAGCCTATTTTCACATCCTAGATATAACTGAGAGTCTTGAAAATGGGCTAAAAATGCTTCTTTAATATTTTCTTATTTTTGGACTAATAATTTGTATGAACATGGTTAAAGCTATCTAAGTTACAAATCTAGCACTTATAGGGAGTTTCAAGCATAAGGAGACCCAAAAGGTGAGTAAATCATCCTGTAGGTGTTTTTGTATGGCCTTATACAACCTTATTTAAAAAATATATTTTATGATGCAGAGCTTGCACAAGTTTCTCAATTAGACCTTGATTAATGAAACACTTTCCTAGTCACAGGCTTAAGAAACCAATCACCATGCAAAGAAATAGGATCACTATACTATTTATAAAATACAAAAAGCTTTAACTTGATCATAATATCATCTTAATAACTCTTAATTCCCCTTTGGAACTATCTCCAACACCTTCCCTTTCATTTATGCAACTCTACCTATACAAAAACTCAATCCTTGTATCCCTGTTTGACTAATAATAAATTTTTATGGACAAAAAATAAATATTTAGGACTAGCCAAGGTTATATTCTCCTTTTTCTCATCAAAAAACACTTGTGTGTCAATTTTTATGACCTAAATCACACCCTAAGTCCACTTTCTCTCTTGTAGCTTACCCAATTAGGTCTCTTTTATCCCTTTCTCAACTCAACTTGATATAAATACATACTCCATGGTTATAACATATTTTAAAGTGAATTATTAACTTAGGGAACATAAAAGAATATATTATTACAAATTTTGGATATTTTGTAACTATTAGTTTTCTCAGAATGATCAAAACCCTAATACCCAAGGATTAAGGTGACTTTACATGCCAAGAGTATAGATAATTGCCTATAATTATCCACACACATTTTAAAGTCAAAAAAAAAAATTAATAATGTTTTTATAATATACACAACTTTTTAATTCAATGGGTAAGTGTTGAAAACCCCTAGATCATGCACAACAAGAAAATCTCAGTCTCTATTGACTATATTCTACTACAAGGATAAGGTAGATATAGTTTCATTAAATTTTAAACTTGTAAAGACTCCCAAAACTTTAAATAAGTTATTATAAAGTTTAATTACCATACCCAAATCTCCTTAATCACCTTTTAATCACAACAAGATTCAATACCAAATAACACAGCGTATAAAATCCTAGTTTTGGTGTAGACTATAGGTTCCAATGAGAAACGTCAATTACCAACTTGGATTAACAACTTTTGATCAGATATATACTAGATTATATTTTCCTTCAATTTTTAATATGCTCCTTAATCCCTATATGATCCATATAAATCAATACCAAAGGGTCAAATACATAGGTCACAACCTGAACAAGGATGTATAAACTTATACCCTACTGACAGTCTTGACTGTCTCCAAAAGCAATGTCTTTTTTCCATCTCAATAACTTCCCATCTCTCAAAAAATAAAATATCATTTTATCATAAACAAAACAATAATCATTCAATGAAAAATCTTACCATATTGATATTCAAACACACAAAAATACTTTGTTTCAGCGATGCCATTTCGATACACATAAAATTATAATATCATAGTCCTTTATTCATCAAGTTTATATATTTACATATCCATTACCCATCAAATTAGAATGTAATTCACTATTAAAATACAAAAATTGAGTCTCCAAAACTCCCACCAAGAAGCATAACCAATTCTTAGATCTTTTCTATGTAGAGGTTATTGATTTACATTACATTTTTCATGTTTTATCAATATGACCATGCCTATAGACTAAAATAACATACTAAGGACCTTTACATAGTCTAAATACCTCTTATACATGTCCCTACACCTTGAAACCTTCAAAAAATTCATGGAATTTCTTCAACAAGGCTTGAAAATTCAAATTTTCAAATAGAGGCATTTTGGCAGGAAAAGCCATAGTTTGAATTTTATGCATCTTTAGACAACCTAAATCACACCTAAAGACTAATTATGACCTATAAAACCTATGAAACATCTAAAATAATAATTAAATCCAAAATTTAATCCATTTTTGGGGTCTTTATATGATTCCCCTGCATCATACTACCAAGCTAAAGAATTTTTTTCATAGGTGTCAATTTGGTGTATGCTCTTTTTTAGTTGCATTGTACATCCTAATAGAAGTTTGATGTTGTTACTTGCCTCTCATAAAGGTGAACATGTTATTTGGACCCATAATTATTCCTCCTATATTTCTTATTCTTCAATGGTGTACCTACACATGCAACAAACTTGTTAAGGAAAACACATTTGTTGTCTTATGTTGTTTGCTTTGAATGTGCATACCATGCTTCCAATCCTTCAAACTGATCCATCACAACCTTTCTTCCATGATAACTATTGATATAAACGTGTCTTATTTATCCTTCATCCATTCTTATTTCTTTGTACACTTCACCTCATGCATATCATCCTTTAGGTCCTTATATGCTACTTAGTTGTGTAATTACTTGATTTGATGTTGTACTTATCCATCATAAATACTCTTTACCTCCTGTATATGCAAGGATTACATATTTTCTTCCAACTTCTCATTATATTGACTTGACACTCTTATACCATTTCATTCACTTGGTTTTCCTTCATAGACATGTTTTATATCAACCATATTTTTTCTTCTGTTTCCTTTTCAAGGCTCTCTCTCATGCATGTGAGCTTGCTTATCACTCCTATGAAATCACAACTTCAAATATTTACCAATTTCTGAGACAAAATTGAAAAGAGATCAATAACATACTTAATTAAAAATTATTACTTGGTAAAGTTTCACACTCCTCAACTTGGGATTCCTTAATCTCCTTGGGTTGTTCTTACATCCTTATATCTTCATTATGCTATTGCACCCACTTCTTGTATACTAAAACTAGTAATTTAAAATATACACCAACTTTATCTTCATCTTTCTTTAAAGGAAACAATGTGTACTTTTTTCCTTTATGCTCCAAATAATAGGTATTCTTCATCCCATCATGAGTAGTTGACCTATCAAACTGCCAAGGCTTTCTTAGTAGTACATGACAAACACCTGTGGGGATGATATCACACATGACCTAATCCTTATAGCTACCAATCTAAAAATTTACTAATCACTATTCATTAACAAGCACATGATATCCATTATAAACCCAAGAAATTTTATAAGGTGTTGGGTGTCATGATCTTTTGAGGCCAAGTGTACTTACCATTTCATTTGAAACCAAATTGTTTATGCTTTCTAAATCTATTATAATCTTACAACATTTACCATGGGACTTACATGTTGTTATAAAGAGTGTTTTTCATTAAAAAATATCTTTCTCTTTTGGTGGCTTATATAATTTCCTCCTCATCAATACTAATTCTCCGTATTTAGGTGCTTTGAAGTGTAAAATAGATCCCACACTTTCTTCTTCTATAGGCTACACCATTTTATTTATGCTTTCACTCCTATGACTTCTTTCTTGTTACTTCTCTAGACACTCCCAATATTTATGACCTACATAATTATTGCATTTAAGCATTTTATTGTGAATCCAGTAGTCACTCTTCCACTAGATGCATCTCCACCTATGTAATATGGCCTCCTACCTATGTAACCACCTCTTGGCTATATTTCATGCATTTATGCACCGCTTTCACTTTCCTCATATGCATTATTGATCTCATACTCTCTTATTCCTCTCAATTATTTACCTTTTCATCTTTCTTATTGTGTGTTCCTTATTTTCAACTTCTCCTCAGCTTTCAAGGCTTATTGGTAAGCTTCTTCAATAGTTTTCAAAGTAAGATTCCTAATCTCATCTTGTATGGAAAATTTAAGGCCATTTATGTACCTTACCACCTTTTCATCATCCTCTTCCAAGTGGCCTATTCTAATTGTCAATATATGAAAATATTTTGTATATACGTTCACTGAATGCTTCTTTTGTCTAAGATTCTACAATGTCCTAAACAAGTGTGTGTGGTAGTCCTTGGGCATGAACTTTCTCTTCATCTTCATCACCATCCTATCCCATGACTGAATCATTATCTTACCTCTTCTCTTTCTCTCTTTTTGGATTTCATCCCACCACAAAGAAATATGTCCTCTCAATCTTATGACTATAAATTTAACTTTCTTGGTTTCATCCACCTCTTCGAAATAAAAATACTTGTCCATGACTGCTATCCAATCCACCAACTCATCCACATTAAGATTGATTTCATCCATTGGCACTTCCAACTTTGGTTTTGAACCCATATTCATAATGGATTTGATCAATCTTTCTTCCACTCTATATTCTATTTCTTCCTCCTCTTCTTCTCTAGGGCCTTCCTCTTCTCTATCACTATCATATTCAGCTATTACCCTTCTTCTTTGGGTTATCTCTATAGCTACCATTCTTACTTGCATATTCTTCTTCTTAATGACCAAATTTTCCATATTTTGTTACATTATTTGAGCTGAAGTAGGTTGTATTTATATTATTATTATGTTATTCTCCTTGTCTTATCCTTTTACCTTCTTTAGGATCTAATACCAAATGATGTAGAGATTGCACAAGTTTCTCAATTAGACATTGATTAATGAAACACTTTCCTCATCATAGGCTTAAAAAACCAATCAACATACAAAGAAACATGATCACTATAATATTTATAAAATACAATTTTTTTTACCTTGATCATAAGATCCTCCTAATAACTCTCAATTCCCCTTTGGAGCTATCTCTAATACCTTCCCTTTCACTTATGCAACTCTGTCTATACAAAAACTCAATCCTTGTAGCCCTATTTGAATGATAATGAAGTTGTATATATAAATAAAAATATTTATGACTATACAAGGATATATTCTCCTTTGTCTCATTAAGACACACCTGTGTGTCAATTTTTATTAGCTAACTCACTCCCTAGGTCCACTTTCTCTCTTGTAACCTACCCAATTAAGCCTCTCTTAGCCCTTTCTCAACTCAAATTTATATAAATATATACTCCATGGTATATATAATTTTGGAAATGAAATATTCATTTAGATCAGATAAAAAAATACAAGATTACAAATTTTAGAGATTTTTCAACAATTAGTTTTCTCAAAATGATCAAAACCCTAATAGCTAGGGTTTAAGGTGATTGTGTAGGCTAAGAGTATAGATAATTACATACAATGATCCAAATTCATTTTCAATTTAAAAAATAGATAAGGTCTGTATAATAGACACACAACTTTTTCATTCGATGGGTAAGTGCTCAAAACCCCCAAATCATGTACAATAACAAAATCTTAGTCTCTATTGACTGTATTTTGCTACAAGAATAGGGCAGATAGGGTTTCATTAACTTTTAAACTTATAAAGACTCAAAAAAATTTAAAGATATTAGTATAAAATTAAATGACCATACCCAAATCTCCTCAATCAACTTTGAATCACAACAAGATTTAATACCAAATAACATAGGGTATAGATTCCTAGTTGTCGTGTAGACTATAGGTTCCAATGAGAAATATCAATTACCAACATGGATTGACTAATTTTGATCAATTGCATACTAAATAATATTTAAATTTAATTTTTCATGCATTCCTTAGGCCCTATATTATCCACATAACTCAATACCAAAGGGTCATATACTTAGGTCACAACTTGAATAGGCTGTATAAACTTATACCCTAATGATAGTCTTGATTATCTTCAAAAACAATGTCTTTTTTTGAAATCAATAACTTTCATTATCTCAAAAAATAAAATATGATTTGATCATAAATAAAAAAATAGTCATTCAATGAAACTTTTTACCATTTTGATGATTTAAACACACAAAAACACTCTATTTCAGCCAGCCATTTCAATGCACACAAAATTATAATATCACAGTCCTTTATTCATCAAGTTTCTCTATTTACATGTCCATTTTCCATCAAATTTGAAAGGAATTTACTATGAAAATAAAAAAATTGACTCTCCAAAACTCTCACCAAGAGGCATAACTAATTCTTGGATCTTTTCCACGTAAAAGTTATTGAATTGCATTGTATTGTTCATGTTTTACCAATATGACCAATATATGACCATGCCTATAGACTAAAAGAACATAATAAGGAAATTTTCATAGTATAAATACTTATTATACATGTCTCTACACCTTTCCACCTTCAAAAAATGCATGAAATTCCTTTAACAAGGCTTCAAAATTCAAATTTTCAAATATAGGCATTTTAGCGAGAAAAGCCATAGTTTGAATTTTATGCATCTTTGGACAACCTAGATCACACATAAAGACTAGTTATGACCTTTAACACCTAAAATACTAATTAGATATAAAATTGAATCTATTTTTGGAGTCATTATAGGATGCCCTTGCATCACTTCATGCAATAATTCTTTGTTGTAGTCACTCCATTGGCTTAGTTTGGCCATTTCCAAGCATTTTTTACTTCACATGATTTGGACCCCTATAGGTGATTTAAATTTTTATCTCTCCTCCCAAAAGCCATTTTTTAGCATGTGTGAGATAAAAATTAGTGTATCAGATTTGGA
This sequence comes from Torreya grandis, assembly GCA_037957365.1. NCBI lineage: Eukaryota > Viridiplantae > Streptophyta > Pinopsida > Cupressales > Taxaceae > Torreya > Torreya grandis. The sequence continues at coordinate 1,900,507 of JARHVA010001152.1, read as the reverse complement.
TAGTAAATATCAATTTTGATTATTTTCTTTAATTAGTTTGGCCATTTACAAGCAATTTTGATCTTTACTTTCCCTAATTTGATTCAACTTATACAACCATGGAAGAATTAAAAAATTAGAAATCATGTATTCTCATTCATATTCTGATATTTGAAGGTTGATTTCATACTTTTTATAATATTTAAACCTATTGGAGCCATTTTTAGACCCTAAGAAACATCGAAAGGAAATCTAGAATTTTTTTACCTCTATAAGGGTGTCATAGTACACCATAACAATATAAAGATCATTAAAAAATCATTATATAGTCTATAAAACCAAGATCTAGGTCTACCAATAGCTTTGGCGGGTAATTTTAAGTATTTTCAAGCTTTGGATCACTCAAAAAGGGTACCTAGAGCTCCTGCAACTCCCCTTGCTCTCCACCTGTGCCATGCTTCAGCCATTAATTTGCTTGCTATAAAATTTAATGGGTATGTCTAATATTTTTTTGCAAAGTATTTAAAAAATAAAACATTTATTTAATGCTTTATTTTCTACCCAAGCAGTGGAGCCCACCTATGCATTACAATTTTTTTTTTTAATAAATGCTTGCATTTTATTATTTTAATGAAAGTATTTGATTTTGGTTTATTTATTTTTTTAAAAATAAAAAATCAGACTAGAAAATGGTAAAATATAAATTAGTGCATTTATTCTATTAGCATGGTTAGTGGGTGAGTTGGATAGCTTCATTTTGCTATGTACAGTTTCATGCGAGAGGTCTAGAGTTCAAATCTCCTCAATCATCCTTTTTTAACCAAATTTAGTTTAGTATTAAAAACTATTTTTTAATGTGCATGACCAATCACGTGGGAATCTATGCCATGTGTGACATTTTATTTGACTTTTGATCCCATTAATTGCTTATAGACCATAGTAATGTAACTAGTCAATTTATAAGTTTTAGCATGTTCCAGACACATTAGGAAGGTCCTTGATTTTATTTGAAACATATTAATATTGATTTTACAATAATTTGATAAAATAATATAATTTGTGATACTATTTATGACACGACCACTTTTGTGACATTTACAAATTTTACCCTTGTTACAATTATTTATGTTTTTGAATTATTTTGTAATCAAATAAATAGACTCGTGTTTTATAGTCACTATAATATGTGTTTTTAATTGAAAAATCAAGTATAAATGCAAACCTATAGTGTCAACCTTAGAAGGAAGAAAAAATATTCATGGCTCAAATTATAATATGAATTATTCCTAATAAGATATGTAATGTTTGATTAACTTAGTATCAAATTATTAGTGATTTTATTTTATGTGCATCACATAACATATGTGTTAAATTTAACATGCTTGATTTCAATCTTACATATACTCCTATTTAAGTTTGTGTTGCTTTCAGATTCATACAGAATCCATACTAGGATCATTAGAAATTAGCAAAGTGAATATTTCAGTATATAAAAGGAATTTTAAACTTTGGTTTATATCATTTTTCTTTTGATTATGTTAATTTATTTGGTTATTATGATGCTAACCATACTATTATGAGTCTACTTTTGGATGTGTTTTTATGTTTGGTGTAGGTGCTATCACTTGGAACACTTCATGTGGAAGTTATTAAATAAGCCTTATGGCTATGAAGGATGATAAAAGAACATCATGCAGAATTTCCTCATTGTACCAATATTCTTGGTGATAGTTAAATTTGTATAGATTTGGTGAAAAATCCAATCTAGTATCAAGAAACTAAATTTTATTGAAGTTCATTTAATGTTAGGCTTATCAAAGTTTCCATCGAGAGGGAGTGTGAATGACAATGTCACTTCTTGAAATCCATGTGGGTTGTGTGTTTCCTTCTATCTCTCTATACTTTTTCTAATTCTTAAGCATTATAATATATCACTTTATGTGATTTTGGTGAACTTCATATGGAAGTCTACATTGTACCCAACACATAGTAGCATGGAATTCTTTATGTTATAAAAGACAATATGTTTAGTTGATTATTCATGAGAAATTATGGGATGTATTATCACTGTGAGATGTAGTCTCATGATTATGATAGCCTAAAATCACTTTAAGTGGTTTAGGATAACATGATGTAATTTATTTAAAGGTGCCTATGGGGACATAGTGCAAAACCTTTAGGTATCTATGGGTGTATAGTGTAATTCCTTTAAAGGTGACTATGTGATTGTGGTTACATATTATAATACCTTTGGGTATTGATAGTTGTATAGTATATTTCATTTAAATGTGACTATGTGATTGTGGTTACATAGTGGAATACCTTTAGGTGTCTATAGTTAAATAGTGTAATACCTTTGGGTGACTATGTTTACATAACATAATTCTTTTAAAACTCAATTATTACCTCCTAAAACTCATCATGTGAATGGTTCATGGAGTGTAAGCTTTTTTATGTTGTTACTTTATAAAAATAACCATATATCCTCACTTAACATTAAGTGGGAGTATTGGGACAATTAATGGTTAATTGGTGTTATTTATATGCATTAAATTATATTGGTTAAATAATAATATATTTTATTATTTATCATGAGTTTATCCTCGTGTAAATAAATAATAAAATATATTAAACAAATTTTGGAGAGGTTTGACTCATTAATGATGGTTGTAAAAGATCATTTATAATGGGCATATTACCTTGCATATATATTAAAAAATTTATATTGTAAGATGCAATGAAAAAAGAGATAAGAGAAAGAAGAGAAAGCTTGTATTGGGTATATTTTTTATTTCTCAAATAATGAATAATATTGATGGATTTTTTACCTCTTCATGAGGTTTTCCCATGGTATATATGTGTTATGATGTGTTCAAATTTACTCTCATTTTTTTATGGTGAATGTCTTTGCTATTGGTATCACATCTAGATCTGGCTAATGTTGCAATCATATTGCTTATTTTATCAATAATCATGAGAATTAAGTATTATTTGTATGTTACAAATTTAACCAATGGTAAAACATTTTATTTTTTAGATTTTGTTTCAAATCAACTTTATTACCTCACCAAATAATATAATCACTCCTAATTATTCCCATGCGTGTCATGTTTTTTTCCACACAAACCAACCATTATGACATGACACTTGAGGCTGAGTGAATTGATGGTTGGGGGGAAGGGATGACCCATCATGATGTTATGGGTTAGAAATAATAATTTTGATATAGAGCCAAATTTTCATTATTTTTTCAGGCAAACACCAAGAAAAGATTGAGATTATGAAGAGATAAGTACCAACGACCATCACATCAACTACATGATAACATAGTTAACATTCCAAAATTTGAAACCTTATGTTTTATTTTACAAGACATGAATTATTTTTTGATATAGGGAATCTAAATAAATAAAACATGGGTGGATGTGTCTTTAACAAAAATCCAATATACCTCACATGATTGACAAGGAGGTAAGATCTTTCCAACATATTTAAAAATGTAAGTTGGCTAAATTATTTTGATAAATTGATAGGATATGATGACCTAATTACCTAAGAATTTTTAGAAACCCTTGAAGATGGTGTATCTAACATTAGAGTACTATAGGTTTAGGTCTCTAAAAAACTTTGGTGAAATTTATTGGCCTACCACAAATAGGGTAACTATTGAGATGTTATCATTGATGTCAAGGAATTTCCATGAATTTTTTTTTGGGTAACTGAGTCTATAGCTTTCCATGAAATTTATTTTTGGTGAAGTATATAATTATCCAAGAGGATTTTTATCTATATTTTACATCCTATGGAGTCACAAAAATATACTTTAGAATTAATTTAGACTAAATACCATTGAATAAGTTATTTTATGTGAAGGAAACTGATATAAGGATTATGGACAATAAGATCATGTCTAGAGCTATTAGGAAAGCAACTACAGACTATATCAGGCATGCTACATACTCCATTAGGTTTGTTACATGTTGGTACATTTATTTGATTTATTACATTTACTTTTATTTATTATCTAGATTGGTGCACTAATTACTTATTATAATTAGTTTATTATGTTGATTAATAATTTGCACTAGATAGGATACTTGAACACCTATCTTGTTACTATGGAATTGCACTCCACTATTCAAGGTAAGATAGGATAAGATTGCTTAACTAGTAGTCAACTTGTGTTGATCATTTACACAAGTTTGACACCTATCTTACTATTGTGGAGTTGCACTCCACTATTCATGTAGTTAGATATCAGTTGAACTACACATGTTGTATGATCTTTATCTTACAAACCTTGCTCTATATAAGCAATGGCTATTTGTGTATTCTACATTAGATCAATATTTAATTATCAAAGTAATTCATCATATTTGAGTTATTTATTCATTTTAGTTATTGTCTTAGATATATATTTATTGTTTATAACTATTACTATTTTATCTCTTGTTCGTTATTTCTATTAGATTCATTAGATCATGTATGCTAATTCTAATATAGTACCAGGTCTATCTTGAATCTATAGATTATTAAATATTCAATAGAAAAATATCTAGATATAGGATTAGTTTTTTGATTTTGTATATAGGCACAAATTGGAGCTTTGTGGAGAATTTTTAAGAGAACCATTGAGCTTAGAGTGCCTAAGATAGTCAAAATCATCTATAATTTTGTCTAAACTAGGCATAAGAGGCAAAATTAGCAAGCGTTTGATTCAAAATCACCATGCCCAAATTTGATGGGTACCTAAAAATCAAAGCATTTTTGAGAAAAATAGACGTTAGAGTTACAATTGAAAGTCACCAAAACTTATAGATTCATATAAAATTTGTTTAAATTGGACACAGTCATTTGGAAGGCAAAATGTTTTTGCTCCCAGGTACAACTGCATGGACTATGCAGGGCAAAAAAAATTGAGCAAGCCTCATGGATTAGTAGGTAGATTGATAGGGAAAATTGAGGATCCCACCATTTAAACACTAAGAGGTAGTTTTGAGTGATTTTTTCTTAAAAATATCTTAAAATTTCATGCTCTTCACTGCTATACTTTTAGCTTTTTTAGATTTGTCCAATTTTTTATAGAATTTAGGTTTTTCAACAATAGTTCTTCTCTGTCTTCATTTATGTAACTTTAGAGGCTCATAAATTTCACAAATGAAATTGTATTGATGTCCCATTTTTTTAAAATTTAATACATTTTTGAGAAAAACACATTAGTGTAGAAGTTTTTATAATAAATTACATACTTTTTTCTACTTTTAGTGTAAAAGGATTAATTGAGATTTTTGTAAACTAAAAAAAATTATAATCTAGCCTTGTATCTACACTTAATTGTAAAGTGCCAACAACTACTTGTTAGGTGGGATATAACTAAGTAATTCAATGAGGTTTTGTGGTGTGTTCTATACTTTGATTTTTTCTTTGTGATGATTTATTTTTAATTGCATCATGGGGAATCCTAAGTTCCCACTATTAACATCATACAACTATAACACATGGAAACATAATGCTTGAAATGCATTAATGATGTTAGGATATATACCTTAAATAACAACTCTTCTTACTTGATCTAATGATGCAAAAGAGTTCTTTCTCTTTGAAACTATTAATGTTATTGGATGCATTGGATCTTACATGTCTTTAGATTTAAATTTTTATCTTGACAAATTTACAAATCTAAAAGATGCTTGGGATAAATTCACATTATTATTTGGAAAAATAGAGGAGGTTTGTGGTTACCAAATTGAAAACGAACTCATTAGTTTAGATCCTAAAAGTTATGCTACAATACAAGACTACATAATTAAAGTCATAGATCTTAGAGCACAACTTTCTGAATGTAAAATTGATTTAAAAAAAGGATATTTAATTAATTTTTAGTTTTTTACACAAATTAGGTCCTAAATATTCATCTTTTATCTCTAAATTTTAGACTCATATGCTCACATTGGGCATAGCATATTAAATACCCACCTTTAAGGTATTCTCTAAGATTCTAATGGATCAACAAGAAAAGTTAATAGCTATGGGTCTAATCAAGTCATCCAAATCTCAAACTCTAGTTTTAAGTCAACCTCGACATAAGCAAGTTTCAACATTAGCATCAAATACAGGTTCAAGTAAAAAGAAGTAGAATAATTAGAATAAGTCATAGAAAGATAAGAATAAAAGGCAACAATCTTCCTCACAAGGATATTATAAATCCACTAATAAGAAAGGGGATTCATAAAAAAAGATTAGCACTCATTATCCTTATTGCAAATAGGGGTTTCATAGTAAACAAGATTGCTAGAAGAAAGAGATTGATGACCTTAAGGGTCTTCTCAAGAAGAATAAAATCAATCAATCCTCTTCAAAGGATTATTTCACTCCTTTAAATTTAGGGAAAGGGAAAGCTATGCCACTAGTTGTACTAAAAAATTCTCCCAAGTCATGAGTACTGGATTTAGGTGCTTCTCACGATATGGGTTTGGATCAAGATTAATTTTTTATATTAGAACCAAATTCCTTACCTCATATTCTCATAGGTAATGATTCTAAGGTAGATGCCATAGCAAAAGGTATAATTTATGTTTATAGTGCTATATTTGAGGATGTCCTCTATGTTCTAGAGTTATCAACTAACCTTATTTCTATCTACCAAATCACTCACTTTGATACTAGTAGGAAAGTTGAGTTCACACCTAATTTTGTATCAATCAAAAAATTGGAGGTTAATGCCTTAGTTGTAGTGGGAAAAGTTTATAATCATACTCAGCTTTATTCATTCTCTCATTTTATGTTTCAGTATTCCTCTATACCTTTAATCTCACACATTGATTTAGTGAGCAAGCTATGGCACAAAAGATTTAGTCATCTGAATTAATGTTATTTACAACTTATTTAGCAAAATATGGTTAAAAGACTTCCAAAAATTCATTTTTTAGGGGTGTATGTCATGGTTTTTCCTTAAGCAAACATCCAAAGGATACTTTTAATAAATGGAAGGCTTGGAGGGCTACATAATTCCTTGAACTTATTCATAGTGATTTAGTGGGTCCATTACCTACTTTGTCTTTTAGTAAAACCTGATATGTTCTCATATTCATTGATGACTATTCAAAATACACTTGGGTTTATTTTTTAAAACTCAAGAGTCAAGTGTTTGATATATTTATAGAGTTCAAAGTTCTAGCAGAGAAAGAATCTAAAAATTTAGTCAAGATCCTTCGCATAGATAATGGGAAGGAATATGTAAACAAGTTTGAATAATTTTGTTCTCTTGAAGGAATTGATATTTGGCATTCAATTGCATACACACTTCGGTAGAATGGTGTAGCAGATAGGAAGAACAAATTCTTAAGAGAAATGACAAGTTGTATGATTCATGCTAAATCATTAGTACCTAAGTACTAGGTAGAAGTAATAAATTGTGTTGCATATATATATAATAGGGTTCCTCACAAAGCCTTCAAGGGGATAACATCTCTTGAAGCTTGGTATAATAGGAAGTTAGTAGTGGATCATTTTAGAGTCTTTGGTAGTCTAGCATGGGCTTACATACCTTTTGAAAAGCATCATTTTTTAGAAAAACAAAGCCAAACTTTCATATTTATGGGATATCTTGATGGTGGTAAGGGATATCGGCTCATTTATCTAGATTCACATGATCTTATTGTAGAAATAAGTGTTTATTTTATAGAAATTCCTTTATACTTATCTTTTAACATTTCTTATTCTTCTTCCTTAGGAGAATTAGATAGCAGTGATGATGATACTTTTGCTTTATCTACTCATAGGGATGATGAGGTAATACCTCCCTAGTAGGGTTTAATAGGTCATGTTCCTCCTCTTCCTCCTCTAGATCCTCACCCATTGATGCCTTTGTGGGATAAATAGACTTTGGTAGATGTAGACCCTCTTGTTAGGGATCTATTAGATAGAAGGAGAACATAGTCACAACATGATCTTCCACATTCTTACATTGCCACAAATTTTGATCCATAGTCTTTTCAGAAAGCCATAGGGATAGTTGAGTGGGATTTAATGATAGAATAAGAGTATGACTCATTGATTAGGAGAAACACTTGGGATATTTTTCCTCTTCCTAAGGGAAGAAAATTAGTATGATGTAGGTGGATATATTGGACTAAGTTTGTAGTGGATGGAAATATTGATAAGTATAAAGCACGCTTAGTGGGCAAATATTTTTCCCAAGTAGAAGGCATTGACTATATAAAAACCTTTGCATTTATTGCTAAGATGAATTCTATTCGATTGATATTGGCTATTAGTGCAACTCATGGTTGGGATGTACATCAAATGGATGTGAAGAACACATTTCTTCATGGGGATATTTATGAAGAGATATATATAGAGTAGCTATAGGGGTTCGTTTAGGATTCTTCATTTTTGTGTTGCTTGTAGAATTCTCTCTATAGTCTAAAATAAGCCCCCAAATCTTGGTATTCTAGGATGGACACATTTTTTCTTCCAATTGGGTTCTCGAGATGTCACTCAAATCTAAATGTCTATATTCTATGGTATGAGGATTCACTATTGTACTTAATGCTCTATATTTATGATCTCATTATTATAGGGAGCACAACATCCATCATCAACATGGGCCTATTGCACTATTTTCTTAAGATTCAGATAGCACAATCTTGTTTTGAAATTACACTTTCATAGCCAAAGTATGCCATGGACTTGTTAGCTTAGTTTCACATGGATGATTATAGGCCTACACCAACTTCTTTCTTATTTGGAGTTAGACTTGAGGTTCATTATTCCATTCCCTTGGTTTATGCCACATTGTATTGCCAACTTGTAGGAAACCTCATCTATATAACTCATATATAGCTCAAAATGTCATATATAGTTATTATGGTTTCACACTTTATGTAGACACCATATGAGATTCATTGGAGAACCACCAAGTGTATTTTGAGCAACATTTAGGGGTCTATTAGATACAAGATTCACTATACAACAAGTACATGTTTAGACTTGGTGGGATATATATATTTTTCTTAGGATGGAAATTATGATAATCATAAGTCACTTCCAGTTACAAATTTCACTTTAGATCTAGCCCCATTTATTGGTAGAGCAAAATCAACATGTTATTGATCTTTCATCTATAAAGATTGAGTATCATGGCACTATTAATGCCACTACTAAGGCTATTTGGATTTATAATATTCTCACTGAGCTTGATGTTCTATTTTGGAAGCCATCAGTCATTTACTATGATAATTAGAGAACTACCTAGATCTTGAAGAATTTGGTTCATCATCATAGAACCAAACACATAGACATCCGTATACACTTTATTAGGGAACTGATTTAGGTAGGAATCATTGATCTTCAATATTGTTCTACGAAGGAGCAAACTATAAATATTTTCACCAAACCTTTCACTGAGAGAAAGTATCTTCACTTGAGATCTCTTTTGGGGGTTTGGGACATTAGTTATTCAAGGGACATTATTTCTTCAGGGGGGTCTCCTAGACCCTTATTTTGAGGAGGAATGTTTTTCCTTCAGGTTTTCTCCCTTCCTCATCTATTTATATAGAGTACCTAATATGGCTACACATTATCAAGACTCTTATCCACATATCCCTATCTAAGCTTCACTTATGGGGGGGTGTTGGCACATTTATTTAATTTATTTCATTTACTTGTATTTATTATTTAGATTGGTGCACTAATTACTTATAATAATTATTTTATTATGTTGATTAATAATTTTCACCAAATAGGATAAGATTTCTTAGATAGTAGTCAACTTGGACACCTATCTTGCTACCGTGGAGTTGAACTCCACTATTCAAGATAAGATAGGATAAGATTGCTTAACTATTATTCAACTTGTGTTGATCATTTACACAAGATTGACACCTATCTTATTATTATGGTGTTGCACTCCACTATTCATGTAGTTAGAATCAGTTGAACTACACATGTGTGAGTTCCTTGATATTTATCTTTCACACCTTACTATATATAATCAATGACTATTTATGTATTCTACATTATATCAATATTAAATTATCATAGTAATTCATCATATTTGATTTATTTATTTATTTCATTTATTGTCTCAGATATACAATTATTATTTATTAATATTACTATTTTATCTCTTGTCTAAGTTTTCTTTTAGATTCATTAGATCTTGTATGCTAATTCTAACACTATAGGCTACATAAGGTTTTCTAAAAACTATCTTAGAGATATTATGAACTACATTAAGACTAATATATACTTTAATATAATCACTATGGACTTGTTTTGAAAGTATTTCTAAATGTATTTTAATGATTTTTTGGTCTATTCCATCTTTATTTCACTCAAGCTAACCTAAGTGAGTGAGATTTTATATAAGCTAATGTGAATCATGTTTTTAAAAGAGAATAAATAATTATATAGTCAACTATAGATTTTTATTTGGCCAACTTTAAATAGGATGTTGATCACCATCTTGTATATAAGCAAGATCAAATTGTCTTTGTAAAGTGTGTGAAAAAGAGAGAATGCTAATACACTAAGGAGTAAAGAAGATGTCTATTGAGGAAAAAATGTCTAAGGAGGCATGATTATGAAATCATCAAATGATTCATATGAATACTAACCCTAGAGTACACAAAATCTAATAAAAGATTTGATTAGAGAAAGTAGAGAGAATAGAGTCTTTAAAAAATAAATAGTAGATAAAAGAAAGCCCAATGTGTCTATTTGATTGATAAGTATAAAAACAACATAATTAATTTGAGATCAATAAGCAAAGATAGTAGAATTATACCATCATTTATTGATAGAATCAACTAATAAAAGTGGATGATCTAAAGTAGTTGAATTGGTGCTTGGCAAATGGGGTTGAAGCCTCCTATAGATTGGTATCTACAAATCAAGGAGTTGGTGCTTCTTAGAAATTTGGTGCTTGCTAAATATTTTTTTTAAGTTGGTTCTTGACTATTTTAGGTTGGTGCCTTAGGTCTACTTGGTGCTTAGCATCTTATTAACTCATTATATATTTGATTTAGGACATGTAGTCAATGTAATGATCAATGTGGGTTTTCTTCCTTTTTAAGGTTTTCCGACCTTTATCATGTGTTATGTTTTTTTATTCTTTCTTTTTTATTTCCATATGGATTTTACATTGATGCTTGACTAACAAACTAAAGAATTTAAATAAAGTGATAAGATCTCACTAATTCGCTCCCCCTCTTAGTGGTTGTGATTCCAAAAATTGGTATAAGAGTAGGTTATTCAAGGTTAGGCTTGATATCTAGAAAGTAGATACCAAGAAGCACAATGTCTAGTCATCAAGTACAAGTGTTTTCAACAAATAAGGCCCCCTTTGTTCACTGGAACCAATTATGAATTTTGGATCATTAGGATGACCTATTTTATGTCTCCTAGCTTTGAAATTTGGTAGTCAGTTGTAGATGGGTATACTATCCCTCAAACCCCTCAAACTAATTTTGTGGGAAAGAAAACAAGTGAGAACAATTCAAAGGATATGAATGATATATTAAATGGATTGGTAGAATCTGATTTTATCAAGGTGATACAATGTTAGTTAACTAAGGCAATTTGGGACAAGTTACATCTCATCTATTAAGGTGACACCAAGGTAAATTTGATAAAACTTCAAACCTATATAAGAAAGTTTGAAGGTCTAAGTATGAAGGTAGAAGAGAATATTGTAGCATATATTCTTAAATTTCATGAAGTAGTAAACATAATTAGAGGTATTGGAGAAAAGGTTACGAGACAACTATTATTCAAATGGTTCTAAGAACCTTGACCCCTAATTTTTTGACTTAAAAGTGTCATTAGTTGAAGAAGTAAAAGACTTAGACAAGTTATAAATGGATGAGATTCATTGAATACTTACTACCTATGATATGAGGATTGATGATGAAATATCTTCCAAATGGGAATCAATCTGCAAGGTTACAAAGAAACACAAACCAAAAAGGTTGAAATTGATAATGACACTGATGTTGATGAAGATAAATTTGAAGCCTTATTTGTGAGAAATTTGAGAAAAGGTTCAAGTAGGTTCAAAGTAAAGCTATCATTCAAATGTTTAAATTATGGTAGGATTGGTCATTTTGGTGCTAAGTGTCCTTAAAAGGAAAAACATGATCATGATGAAGATAATGGCGAAGAGAATAAGAAGTATAACAAGTATGATAAGAGCAAGAAAAAATTCAAGAAAGGTGGCTATAAGAAAAATTTATTCAATAAAAAGAGAGTCTATATTATAAATAAGATAACAACTCTTTTGAATTTAGTGATAACGATATCTCAGATAGTGATGAATGTAGTTCAAACCATAGATGTTATAGATATTTGTTCATGGCCATTGAAATTGAAGAAGGGAATAGTTAAAAATAACAAGTCTTCATGGATGATTAAGTGGATTAAAAATAAGCTGAGGTTGATATTAAGGAATAGTTTTTTAGTTTTTTAGATGAATTGAAGAGTCAAAGAAATAAAAACCAAAATTTAAAGTCTCTAGTCAAAAGTCAAGAATATATATCTTGGAAACTAAGATAACTAAGAGTGTCAAAGAAGCTGAGGAAGTCATCAACAATATCAAGACTCAGTTAAAAGAATCATATGCATGTATGAAGTCCAAGTAAGGAGAGTGAAATGAGTACAAATCTAAGATAGGTTCATTGAATTCAAATTTAGAATAGTTGACAGTCAAATTAAAAAATTATCAAAATTTTGAAAAGAGCAATGGAATTTTTGATGACATATTAAATATCCAAAGGTCACCTCTCATCTAAATAGGTCTTGGATACATGGATGACCAAAATAGTATCAAGGAAGAGTATAATATAAATAAATCAAAGACATATGCTAATGCTCTCAATAAATTTGAGATTGTGAATGATAGTGATAGGTTAGGATTAGTCAATATTATCGTTCATCTCAGATACAATAAAGGTGTCAATGTGCCTTTCAAAAATATTTAGAGATCATTTCCTATCAGTAAACCAAATGTTATAAGGTACATAAATTAATTATATGGTTATTCTTTTTCTTGTAATTAGTTTGGACATAGATTTGTAGATTTTAGATCAAATTCTATAAAAAATCATGCATGGAGAAGCTATATGAATAGTCATGGATTTACAAAAAGATTCTCAAATTCATTTGTTCAAAGGTCAAATATCAATATAAATAATGTGATTTGTTACAACTATAATAAAATTGGACATATTATAAGATTTTGTAGATTGGGTTATGCAAAACCCCTATTCAAAAGAGGAAGGTGTATGTTCAAATTGATGAGAAGTCAAAACCTTTGAAAAAAATGAAAAAGGAACAAGAAAATGATGGTCCAAAGGAAGAAGAATCCATGTTAACACAAACTAATTTACAAATTCAAAATGAGAGTTTGAAATGATACATTAATAATGCTTATTCAAGTCATATGATAGATGATAAGAATAAATTTATATCTTTGAATAAGACTACTAAAGGTAAAGTCAAGTTTGGGGATAATACAATAGCTAATATTGTTGATAAGGGAATACTAAGTCTTGGCAAGGGGAAAAATAAAAATTAGAATGTGATATATGTAAAAGGACCAAAGCATAATTTTTGAGTGTTATTCAAATGTTCAATCAAGGACATACTCTGACTTTTTATGCTAAAGGATGTGAAATAAGAAAAATAAGTTTAGGAAGATTGGTAGTAGATTATGATAGAAATACAAATAATTTTTATGTTTTGAATGAGATCAAGAAAGATATGTGATTTATTATTTAAGTGGATGAGACATGGCTTTGGCACAGAATAATGGGACATGTAAACTTTGACAACTTAGTAAAGATAAGTATTAAGAAATCAATTAGGAATATGCCTAAGATCACTAAACCTAAAAACACCCTGTGTAAGGCATACCAACATGGAAAGTATACAAGAATAAGGTCTATGACATAATAATATTCAAATATAAAACCTTTAGAGTTGATTCATACAATTCTATGTGGTCCAAATAAAATTTAAATTATTCAAGGTGAAAGTTACTTCATGCTTCATATTGATGATTACACTAGAATGACTTGGGTTGCTTTTTTGAAGGAGAAATTAAATACTCTAGATAGGTTCAAGATGTTCAAGGTTCTAGTTGAGAATGATATGGACTTAAAAATCAAGTATATAAGATCTAATAGAGGAGGATAATTTCATTCAAATGAGTTTGATGAATTTTATAAGAAACATAGAATCAAGAGATAGTTTTTGGCTATAAGGAAACCATAACAAAATGGTCTGGTAGAAATGAAGAACATGACTATTTAGTAAATTGCCAAGACAATGTTAAATGAGTCCAAATTATCTTAGAGATATTGGAGAGAGGCTGTAAACATATCAATACACATTATAAACAAAGTTCAAATCAAAATAAATAGTAATAAGACCCCCTATGAATTGTGGAAAGGTAGACTAGCTTTAGTGAAACACTTTAGAGTGTTTGAAAGAATGTGTTTCATGAAAAGAGATGAAGAGGATATATGAAATTTTGATTCAAGGGTTGATGAAGTCATCTTCCTTGGATATTCTTTAGCTAGTTATGCATATATATGCTACAACAAGATATTACTAAATATTATGGAGAGTACACATGTGAGAGTGGATGAAACTATATATAAGAAGGTTAGTACACACTCAAGAGTATGTGTAGAGGATATTGACCTAAAGGAAGAATTAAAAACATTAGAATAAGAAGAACTTCAAGAAGAAGAAGAATGAAAAGATACAAGGTCACCTTCAAGATTTGTTTAAAAAAATCATATAGAAAGTCAAATCATCAGTGATATTGATGCTAGAGTGAAAACTAGGAGAAGGTTTATGAATACATCAAAAAATGTAAACTTATCTTTCTTTTCAAAGATACAACCAAAAAAAAATTTAGAAGCCAAAAGTGATAAGCATTGGGTGAATGATATGAAGGAAGAGCTCAATCAAATTAATAAAAATGAGACTTGGGAACTTATTCCCATACCTAAGAACAAGAATGTCATTAGAACCAAATGGGTTTTTAAGAACAAATTGAATGAAGATGGTTAGGTCATGAGAAATAAAATAGGGCTAGTTGTAAAGTTTATGATCAAGTAGAAGGTGCTAAATTTGAATAAAATTTTACACCAGTGGAAAGACTGGAAGCCATAAGACAATTTTTGACATATGTTATTTTCAAGAATTTTAGGATATATCAAATAGATGTAAAGTCTAAATTTCTTAATGGAAATTTAGAAGAGGAAGTATATATAAAGTAACCTAAGGGTTTATATTTATCAAGAAATAAGGACTATGTCTATAGACTAAATAAAGCATTATATGGTCAAAGCATGCCCCTAGAGCATGGTATGCAAGACTTGATAGATATTTGCTTGATCAAGGTTTCAAAAGAGGTGTTGATATCAAACTTTACATCAAATAGAAGGTGAGAATCAATTAATTAAATTTGTGTATATTGATGATATTATTTTTGGTATTGACTATGACAAGATGTCTAAGGAGTTTTTAAAAGTAATGCAAAAATAATTTGAGATGTCTATTTTAGGGGAACTGTCATTTTTATTGGATTTCAAGTAGTTCAGTCAAGTAATGGAATCTTCATCCCTCAAGCTAAGTACATTAAATAAATTTTGAATATTTTTTATATGGAAGATTGTAAATTATTAAGTACTCTAATAACAAGTTACAAGTTGATTCAAGAAGATAAGTCATCAAAAGTCAATCAAACCTTGTATAGATCTATTATTGGAAGTTTATTATATATTACTACATCAATACCTAATATCATGCAGGTAATAGGTCTAGTTTATAGATTTTATGAAAAACCAAAAGAGACACACTTATAAATATCCAAGAGGATATTTAGTTATCTCAAAGTTACTATGGAATTTAGTTTGTGGTACTCAAAAGGTAAGGATTTCACTTTAATAGTATATATTGATATAGATTGGGTAGGTAGCATTGATGACAGAAAGATCACAAGTGGTGGTGCATTCTTTTTTAGAAAGAGTTTTGTGTCATGGTTGAGTAATAAATAACCTTCAATTTCTTTGTCCATAGCGGAAGCTGAGTACATAGCAACAACATCATGTTGTACACAGGTTTTATGGATGAAATGAACCTTGAGTGACTTTAAGATTAAGAATGAAAGTCTAATTTCTATATTTTGTGATAGTAATAGTGCCATTAACATCTCTAAGAATCTAGTAATGTATTCTAGGACTACACATATTCCAATCAAGGGTAAGTGCACAAAGTTGGAGGATAAAAAGTGGCCTACACATGGACATGATTTTCTTGGAATTTCAAAAATCTGAACTTATATAGATAATTTGAGATATCTACACTCCAAATTTGAAGATAGTGTAAGAACATGAAATATAGAATTTTGAGTCTAGTTTCTAAAACACCAATTTTTAAAAAAAATGGATAAGTAAAACTAATTTAAAAATATAAAATTTGAATAGGACCTCTTATTTTTTTATGAAAATAGAGTAGATAGATGACCATGTGGTGCACCATTTTTTGAGCAACATTTAATATTTTATGAAACACTTTAGTGAAAATTTAGATAAGATCTTCTAGTTTGTGACCTGTATTTTTTATATTTTTTCAATGAATACTTTTTTAAAAAAAATTCAAGTAAATAGATCCTAAAAACTACCCAAAAAATGGATAACCATCCATATAACATGCATAACTACCTGAGAAAAAAAATAAAAAAATAGTTTTTTTAAAAATATGTATAGAATTAGGCCTAGTTTTTAACCATATAATTTGCATTAACTTGGATCAATGAAATATAAACTACATGAACATGTATAGGCATGTATGTTTACAGTATGTAATGTCTTAAAAAATGTATAGTTAGAAATCAATATAGTTTAAAACCTTAAATTAGTCCAAAAATTATAAAAATCATATTTTTGGAAAGAGGAGAGCGTGCTCATCATGATGGTATTAAGTTTTAAAATTTTCACATTGAAATTTGTAGTATATTTGGTGATCAAATTTTCATTTTGTTCTTTTGATCATAACTCTTGAACTTGGTTGTAGATTGATAGGTCCAAGCCTTTGGCTGGGGAATCCAAGCCATTCTCAAGATAAAAGGCATGGTATTTGAATTCAAATTTAAATAGCATGATCACATTAATGTATAACATGATCACATTAATATATAACATGAACACATTAGTATATAATGTTATCACATTATTATAAAATCAATAACATGATCGCATTACTATTGTTTTGCATATTAAATTAGTGAACATGTAGACAGAGCAAACCTTGGTTATCATTAACGTGATCATGTTATCAATAACATGATTGCAATATGGATAACATGATTAAATTATGAATAATGTGATTGTGTTATGGATAATGTGATCACGTTATCAGTAATATGATCACATTCTTTTTATTTTGCACATAGAATCATGTGGAGTTGTACATGAAGGCAAATTTGGTTAGAAGCTTATATTTACTACTCTAAATGTTAAGCATAAGTTTACATGTATGTTATTTAGAGTTACACATAAAGGCAAATTTCGATAAAAGCTTATATTTAATACTCTAAATGTTAATTATAAGTTTACACTTATATTGTTATAAGTTCACATGAAGATAACTTTGGCCATAAGCTTATATTTACTACTCTATGTTGTTTGGAGTTACACATGGAGTTACATTTATATTATTAAGTATAAGTTTACATTTATATTGTTACAATTATTTCCTTATAATTTAAATTTATTTTTTAAATATAATAAATTAATGTCACTCTACATCTAATAGAGTTTTTCTCATAGTTTCGTGCCTTACAATGTGGAAAATAGTTTTTCAAAATCTAATCTAGTCAGTACCTAGGCATTTTTAGGGTCTAAGTATTAAACCTAGGAAATTTAGTACATAAATTTTTCAATTGATATCCATTTTTGGTAAACATATTTTCATTTTTATATTCTTTTTCCTTTCATATTGATTCATGACATTTATAGGAGTCATTAGTTTGTCAAAATTGAATTTTAAAAACTACTCACTTTAAACTTGATCTAAAGTGGTGTGATTGAGGTAGTGTAGTTTATATTGATGACTTACACACATGAAATGACCAATTTGTGTTAATTTCACTTATTTATCATCCCTACCTCATCCTTGATCACTTTTTACTCATCCCTCATTACCCCTAATCACTCTCTTATCATTCCTCATTATCCCTAATCACTTCCTCATTGACCCTCACTATCCCTAGTCATCTCTAATCACTCCCTTATCATCTATAACCATTCCTTGATTAAACTTCACTATCACTCATCATCCTTAATCATTCCCTCCCCATCCTTAATCATACTTAGTCACACTTTCCTCATCCCTCATCATCCCTAATCGCTTACTCATCCCTATTCACTCCCTTCTCATCCCTAATCACTCCCTTATTGACCTTCATTATCTCTCATCATCTCTAATCACTTGGGATTATCATCCCTAATCACTCATTCATTGACTATCACCATCCCACATCATCCCTAATCACTCCATCCTCATCCCTCATAATCTCTAATAAATATTTCCTCATCTCTTATCATCATTAAACACTTAGTCATTGACCCTCACCATCCATCACCATATCTAATCCTCCCTTATCATATAATGTAATTATATACTCTAAAAATATCTTTAATTCCAATCATATGTTGTTTAATCCATTATAATATAAATTAACTCTTTTATAGGACTTGTGTTATCAATACCCATATATGATAGTCAATTTTATTACTAAAATATTTAGATTATCTTCTAAATTTATAGTCAAGTAACATAAGTAATAGCACAAAATAGAGTCTAAATTTTAGTTCATCAAATTATCTTTGTTGTGCAACTAACTAGATAAAAATTTATTCGATTCCACCTTTGGTATCTTGGTTTAAAAGATAAAAGTTAAACATAAATCTCTTGTATAATTTTCTAATTCTAAGAAGATTTGAATCAAATTCAAAGTTATTTAGAGTTTGCCATTCTTATATGACTTTAATCTTTTTCAGGTTCACACATGCACTCCTTTTGTTATAATGTATCTGAAATATTTTATATATTGCATGAAAAATGAACATTTATTCATGTTATCATAACAATATTTTTCTACAAAATTTGAAACACTAGTTCAACATGGTGAAATGTTCATCCCATGTTTATAAATATTAAGATGTCATCAAGGTAAATTAAAAAAAATGACATAGGTAAAGGCCTTGAGGATTTCATTCAACATCTCAATGAATGAACTCACTACATGATTTAACCTAAAAGTCATAACCAACTAGTCAATCAATCGTTCATTTGTTTTTAAGACTATAGTTCAAATGTCTAGAGGTTCAAAATAAATATGATGATACCCAAGCTTAAGATCAATTTTGGAAAAGACTTATACACCATGGATATGGAATAAAAAGACCTTAATATTTAGATGAGGATAATATTTCTTCAATTTAATCTTGCTAAGATTTTTTTAATTGGTTCACAACTTTGGAATAAACACCATTGGGATTTTACAATGCAATGATTTGGGCATGATGTGTTCATTATCAATTTTTACATGGATCTACCACTTAATATATTCATTCACTAGAAATGATATGTTGTATAAAGAGGTTTTAGGTAGAAGTAGTTAAGGGATAAAATCAATAGTATTGTTTAGTGTATAGTATGTAGAAACTTATTTAGGTGACTGAAAGATATCATTGTATTCATATAGTTTATGGTTTATTTATTTTGTCTTTGTTATTGTTACATAAACAACACTATGATATGGTGACATAAGAATTTTATTATATTTACTTCTTACCATCAAGAGTATACTTCTTACTATAAATTACAATATTCTTTCACTGCTTGGCACTAATGATTGAAATCTTATGAACTAATTATGATATATGGTATTTTAGATCATTACAATCTATCATAACATTTCAAGGATTTACTTCATATACTACATGTAAATGGTAAATATATGTTTGACCACATGTAAAACATCACATACCTATATTATTGAGATGTCACAAAGGATTGCATCTTTAAATTTTTTGATTTTATACACTAAGTAACACTACTAGGTGATCCATTTCTAAAAGCCTACACTAGACCATATATTAGTGCATGGTTATGGATGATGTATAAATTTAAATTTTAATTATTGAAAATATGTTTTAGTAGAAATTAAATTCTTCTAAATTCTATTGGAAATGATGAAGTCTATTGTCTCACCATTTATCTCAATATATTTAATTCATATAATTTCTTGTTAGGGAAAGTAGAGATATTTTTAGTATCGACCGTATCATTGGGTTCATAATATATTATCTACTAACCTTTTTATAGTGATAGATAACTTGTACCCACTTATGAAGATGTGAAAATAGAGAGATCATAGTGTGACACTCTTCATTGGATTAAATATTGAAGCTATAAATTTATCACCACTTTCCAATCTTGGACTACTTGTTCTAATCATTTGAAAATTATTTTCCACTCTCTCGTATGATGACTCAATCAATAGACATAAAAATAGAAGGCCTTAAATGTAATTATTCAGATCATAAAATGTTCTCATATGGAAAGTAATTGATTGGTTTCAATAAATCACATGGCTTGGTGATCCTCATGTATTTACTACCCTTTTTTGGTGTTATGGTGGTTTTACTTGCTTCTCCTTTTCTAGCATATTTTCAATTATAAATTACATCATTTCTAATAGGTCCATATTTTTTCATAGGTGTTAAATATTTATGTTTCAAATTTGTTTCCACATCATTTTGATCACTATGTCTTATATTTTATGCTATCATTAAACTCTCCACTTGTAGATCCTAGAATTTTTAAACCCCAAAAAAATACCACCATCAAGGTATTAGATGGAGTGATTAAGGATGAACAAGGATGAGGAGGAATTGAGTAGAGATGATGAATTATTCAATAGGGATGATGATGGATGGTGAGGGTCAATGAAAGAGTGATTAAGGATGATAAGGGAGTGATTAAGGATGATGAAGGATAGTTAGGGTTAATGTGGGAGTGATTAGGTGCAATAGGGATGAAGAATGAGTGATTAGAGATGATGAGGTATGATGAAGTAGTGATTAGGGATATGAGGGATGGTGAGGGTCAATGAGGGATTGATTAGGGATGACGACTGAGTATTTATAAATAATGAGGAATGGTTAGGGTAAATAAGGGAGTGATTAATGATGGTGAGGGATGAGGAGGGAGTGATTAGGGGTGATGAAATGTTTATTAGGGATGATGAAGAGGTGATTAGGGATGATGAGAGAGTGATTAGGGACAATAAGAGAGTGATTAGGGACAATGAGAGAGTGGTTAAAGATGATGAGGTATGGTGAGAGTCAATGAGAGAGTGATGATGGATGATTAGGGATGAGGAGTGATTAATTAGGGATGATGAGGGATAGTTAGGGTCAATGAAGGAGTAATCAGGGATAATGGAGTGATTAGAGATGACTAGTGATAGTGAGGGTTAATGAGGGAGTGATTAGGGACAATGAGGAATGATGAGAGAGTGATTAGAGGTGATGAGACATAAGTATAAGTAATAAAGTATGAGGGAGAATGATGAATAAGTGAAGTTAACAAAAAGTGGTCATTTGATGTGTGTAGGTCATCAATATGACATATGCTACCTTGATCACATCAATTTACATCAATTTCAAAGTGAGTGGTTTTAAAACTTGAATTTTGATAAACTTAGGACTCTTATAAATGCTAGGAATCAATCCATAAGGCAAAAAACCTAAAAAATGACTATATGTTTACCAAAAATGGACACCAATTACAAAAATTATGTCCTAAAATCCCTAGGTTTAACATTTAGGCCCTAAAAATGCCTAACTACTAACTAGATTGGATTTTGAAAAACTATTTTACACATCGTAAGGTGTGTAACTTTGATGCCAACTTTATCAAATGCAGAGTGACCCTAATATTTTATATTTACTAAAATAAATTTAAAGTATAATACTAAAAATTTAGAGTAATAAATAAAAATTTTGGCTAAAGTTACCTTCATGTGTAACTCTGCATGATTTTATGTATAAAATAATATGAATGTAATGACATTATTAATTAAAATATCCAATTATTGGTAACATGATCACACTATCTATTAATTAAGGTTTTCTCTATCTACATGTTCATTGATTTATTGTGAAAAAAAATAGTAATGTGATCACATTATTATTTTTAAAATAACATTATCTATTAATGTGATCACATTATACATTAACACAATCATGTTATACATTAAATAGATTGCATTATGGTTCAATAATTTCCAAGCCATAATTTAAATAACATGATCATGTTATGTTAATAATGTGATCATGTTATTTAATAATTCAAATGTGTTATGTAAAATGTACATGTAAATGTCCCCAACTCTGTGCCTTTACCCTCAAGTATCATTTTATAAAGCAGTAGGTAACTGATCAAATTGCCAAACTAGAGTATGTAACAATAAAAGAAAAAGTTGCAGATATTTTTACAAAACCTCTTCCAAGGGCAACATTTGAGTTATTAAGGTAGAAATTAGGAGTAATTCCTTATTCTATCAGTCACTAAGAAAGGTATGAACTAAGGGGAGTTAACCTTTGGGAATCTTTTAGCTTTGAGGATCAAGAGTTATAATTCTATGATGATCAAAATGTGTTCAAGTGTAATTGAATAGTATCTTGAATTTTTATAAGGAGAAGTTTATGGAATTATCATCAGGGCAATGAAGATGGATATTATTAGTTTTGAAGAAGCAATACTTTGTTTGGGAACAAATAGATTTTAGGTTTTGTAACCCTTTGATATTGATGTTAAAGGAATATAATTATAAATTTGACTATTTTTAGGAATAAATAATGTAACAGTAGAGATAACTATATAAGGGAGATAAATAAAAAGTTGTGTAACTAATGTCTAGTTGCCTTTGGTAAAGAAATGATAGGGGAAAGAGTAAATTGAGGTCAAGTTCTAGTGTAAAGGTATGTTCTTTGAATGATAAAATATGCTCAAGTCATCAACTTGTAAATGTTTTCAATCAATGAAAAAGGGGGGTTTTGTTGAGATGTTGTCATTGATGTCAAAGGTTTTACTATTTGATAAATAATATGGTCATTGATGTCAAAGAATTTTTGTTGATAAAAGTTTGTAGTTTCTACAAAGTCCATAGCTACTAACTGAGTTTGTAGCTTGCCATGAAAGTTGTTTTTGGTGAAGTAGACAATTACATGAGAGACTTGATATCGATATTTTACATCATATGGAGTCATAAAAATAGAATGCATAAATAATTTAGATTAAATATAATTGAATAATTGTTTATGTGTGAAGGAAGGTGATCTAAGGATTATAGAGAATAAGATCATTTCTAGAGCTACTGGGTGAGCAGCTATAGATTATATCAAACATGCTATGGATTGCATCAATTTTGCTATAGAATACATTAATTTTGTCTTAGATTGCATCAGAGCTACAATGAACTACATCAAGACTAGTATAGACTTCAATAGAATCACTATGGACTTATTTGGAAAGTATTTATAAATGTATTCTAATAATTGCTTGGACTATTCTAGATTCATTTCACTCAGGATGACCTAAGTGAGTGAGATTTTATATAAGCTAAAATGAATCATATTTTTAAAAAAGAATAAATCATTATATATCTGAATATAGAGTTTTTTTTGGCAAACTTTCAAGAGGTTGTTGATCACTATCTTGTATATAATCAAGATCAAATTATCTTTGTAAAGTGTGTGAAAAAGAG
This sequence comes from Torreya grandis, assembly GCA_037957365.1. NCBI lineage: Eukaryota > Viridiplantae > Streptophyta > Pinopsida > Cupressales > Taxaceae > Torreya > Torreya grandis. The sequence continues at coordinate 1,876,674 of JARHVA010001152.1, read as the reverse complement.
AGAATGATAATTCACTAAGGATTAAAAAAGAGGTCCATTGAGGAACGGATGGCCAAGGAGGCATGATTATGAAATAATAAAATGATTCATAGGAAGACTAACCCTGGAGTATACAAAATCTACTAAAAGAGATGAGCAGAGAAGACAGAAATGACAAAGTTTTTGAAAAATAAAGAGCAGGAAAAAGATAGCCTAATGTGTCTATTTGACTAATTAGCATAAAAATAGTAGAATGAATATAAGATTAATAAGTAGAGATATCATAATTATACCATCATTTAAAAAAAATAAACTAATAAAAGTAGATGATTTGAGTCAATTGTGTTGGTGCTTGGCAAAGGGGGTTGAAGCCTCCCATAGATTGGTATTTACAAATCAAGGAGTTGGTGCTTCTTAACAAGTTGGTGCTTGTTGAATATTTTTATCAATTTGGTGTTTAAATATTTATATTTGGTCCCTCAAGTTGATTTTATACTCAAAAATATTATTGACTCATTGTATATCTGATTTAGGACATGTAGTCCATGTAGTGATCAATGTGGGGTTTCTTCCCTTTAAGGGTTTCCTACTTATAAAATGTGTTGTCTTTTTGTTCTTTATTATGGTTTTATTACTCTAAGGATTTTGTATTTATTTTTAAATAATGAAATAAATAATTTTAAGTGATAAGATATCACTAATTCACCCCCCCCCCCATCTAGCTATGTTTCCAAAAATAACTATGTTAAATAAGACTTGGTGCTATTACAACAAGATATATATTTTGTGTAGGTGTTGAGTAGCTAGAATATTCAAACCAGGGAACACTCCAAGCTTCATTACCTATGTTATGGGTATAATTTTCTAATTTCATTATAAATTACCTCACCTATGAGAGAAGACACTTGATGGTCTATACATTCCAATTTACACTACTTAATCACTTAAGTCATGATAGGAAGATGAGTGTGCCCAATTTTATGTTAAATATACTAAAGAGAATGGCTAAAGAATACTATATAATAAAATAAAACTCTTTGTCTCATCATTACCTAATTAAAATTATATCACAAAGGTGTCTAAGGGAGAAAAGGACCAATTTAGCATGGGAGGATCTCTTAGTAATGGAATAATTACTAGCTGAAGAAGAGGTTGTAGTAGAGGAAGAAGTGGTAATAGAAGAAGTGGTAGTTGAATAGTAAGTATTAATTGAGGAACATAAAAAAAAATATGATACTATAGAAAATAAGGATGAAATGTGAGAGTGTAATGGCTTTATAGAAGAAGGATAAGGATAATATTAGATCTATCCTCTTCTAAGTCACAAGATAAGGGTAAGGAACTAATTCAAGAAGAAAAGACAAAGGATATGCCATGAACCTCAAGACTAAATAAAATTAAAAGGTGTGAACCTTTAAATGATAATATAAGGTAATCATAAAGGCTTATAATTATGATAATAAAAAATCAAACCCATGTGTCATATTAAAAGTGGGGTTTCATCTAAGGAGGAAGGATAAACTGGATAAGAAGAGGCTTAAACTGCTAGCAACAATGAAGTAGAAAATACTACTTGATTTACCTCAAGGTTTTTAGCCTTAAAAAAAATGAAATGTTGGGGTCCTACACTGGATGTAACAAAATAAGGAAATAAAATAGAAAATTAACCCTTAAAAGATGTGGAAAAATAATAGGAAACCCCTATTCCACAAGCATAGAAGAAAATTTAGAATTGGTAGCCATCCAAAGAGAAATTGAAACTCTTAGGGAATGAGTTAGGGTTTTAAAAAACCAATATAATGGGTTGGATATGTTATAAATTTTATTAGAAGTAAAAACTAAATATATTTAGCAACTCATAGCACAACCGATAACAATATAAATTTTTGTAGTAACAAGAACAATTAAAAATATTTTGTATTTATTTCCTCTCAAACATATGGATGATGTTACATACCAAACAATCTAGATTCAATGATATAGTATAATAAACTTAGAGAATAAAATATTACTATGAAGGGAAAATTGAAGGAATCAAAATTGAAGTTTCAAGACATAGATGTAGTGAAATGAAAAATGGAAGACTTAAGCCAAATATTTTGATGGAATACAAACCACCTTCAAGGGTCTAATCCCTCTATATTAATAATTAGTGGTTTAATATTTAATTTCATTCATGTATATTAAAACCTACTTGAAATATTAACTGATCCCTATTCTTTCTTTAATGTCTATAAAATGACCACTCATGAAGTTTAAAATCAACTATGTGAGTTTTATATTCATGATTATGTTGTTACTTATGATTTGGAATGGAATCCAAAATTATATGTGGGGGATGTAATTTTGAAATATTTATATTCATATTTTACTAATGAAAATTAAAGAGATAAGGAAATTAATAAATATCATGAAAGGGAAAAAGAGGCCAAGTTAATGATAACAAGAGAGGCCACTAGATCATTTGAGATAGTTGAAGAATGGGATATCCTAATGGTAAGATGAAATATGTCCTTACATTTTTTGAGAAAACATGTTTAGGACTAAAATAAGTATCCCACATATCTATATTAATTTATTTTATTGGCTCTTACATCATGCACAAAGAAGTGGGATGAATTAACTCCAGAATTAAGAATAAAATAGTCTTTCTCTAAATATAATATTAGGGTAACAACCAAAAGAGTGTATGAGTATATTGATACAATTAGGATATATAGGAATTAATTATTAGCCATAAAATTCTAACCTCCACCATTCTAATTTCTTATCCTTGATTGGATACAAAATAAATAGCTAGATGAGTTTGCAGAACTCAAAAGAATGGAATTTTTTTAAATAAATAAAGGTTTCTAGTTAAAACAAGGAGAGGGTTCATCCAATCCTTTTTATTTTCATCTTTTATGTTCTTAATGTATGATGTGTTTAAATATAATTAATTTTCTTAAAGAGGAGCAACTAATTAGTTATGGGGTGTGATGTGCTAAGAAATCAACCCTGAAATCCCTTCCAAAACCCCTTATATTGATCCTTTTCCACCTAGCCATGACATATAAAAGTTTCCCTTTGTAAGATTTTCTAATACTATTACTAATGAATATGTTTTATATAATTTTGGTTTTTTATGTTTAAAACTATTTATTTTATGAATGAGATTTTATTATTTACTAGAGTTACTATTTTTTGTTTTACTACTATTCCAGTGCATAGAATTTATGAAGTTGAGAAAGAATAAATTGCAATATAATAGAACAGTTGGATCACTAAATAGGTTATCCTATAGTAATTGTGTATCCCTCTCATATTAATTGGGTAGGCCAAGCCCTACAAACTACATGCCCAACCCATATCAATAACAGGCCAAACTGTAGTAATGACATAGATAAAAATTTTAACCCTTGGCAAAGGCATAAATGGATATTTCAACCAATATAAATAATAATGATAGTTTTTTTCTAAAATGTATCCATATTTATAATAGTTAATTATAAACCATAACACTTTATTTTAGGCTTGATTGAGATTGTAATGGTTAGTAGGAAGTGTGAGGTAGATTTCCTCCATAGTCTAAAGAATACAATAGATCTTATAATATAGGAAAGGGATAGATCAATGCTAGAATGCATCATCATTACTCATGTATAAATTTAAATGTAATCAATAAATTATTGAAAATGATTATCCATGATATACTTACCTTTTTTGGATAACTTACCATTCTGGTTTTCATTTATTTAAATGAAAGCCTTCAAAGTCTTTAAATTACTAAGAACATCTTCTAAACTTACCTATTTTTTTATTATTCATCCATAATCAATAGATAATTCACTATCATTCTAGTTTTAGAATCCTTTGTCCCCTTTGGACAAGTGTGAACTAGGAAAATAGGGACACACTATGTACCTGTCCATGAGTGTGAACTTGTATCTCATGCTCTAATGACTAGTTTTTTTTAAAATGACCACTTCCTAACAAATTTACCATACATGACAATATGTCAATTATAAAAAAAATTGAAATATTCTCCTATAATATCACATCAATTATATTAATTTAAATATAAAATTACTATATCTAGCACTCTCTTTCAAAATTAAATTTTAAAAGCATATATCTATTTAGCAAAGATCCCTATTGAAATTTTACTGCACTAATATAGTCATTGGCCAAGTTAACATTATTTTCTTATAGGTTGAGGCCATAATTTATCAAAAATTATAATTAAATTTATTATTTTCATTCATACATGATCTTCCCCAAATGGATAACTACATTGTTCTAAGATCCACTTGGACTATGTAGGCAAAACTCAGTCAACAAGGGGTTTTTTGAGACTAGCTTGGATATATCACACTTCACTTTTTTACTCCTAGGAATTTGATATTGTTTGTGTGTTTGTGTATGTTAGTGTTTTAATTTTTTAGGTGATCCTTACATTCAAATAGGCTCTACATAAAATTAGATAAATTTGGATACAGGTGAATGGATCCATGATTTTAGATTCAATGCACAATCAACATAGATAGAGTCACATTAGTGGACAACGACACACTAGACCATGTCTAGCTACTACACACTTATCCCAGAATATAAAGATGCACTATTTTTAGTTAAAATTATTTTTTAAGGTTTTTATAATCAATTTTAGAAAGCCACATTCAATTAATGAATAACACATTTTGAATAAATCATCTTGTAAGGACATCTCTCTAACCCTAACCCTAATTTTTAATTTTAATAATTTACAACTTCTATAAATTCTATATATCAGTATGTTTTTACAATAGGTTGTCTTATTTATTTTCCTAGATCATATTTCATGTTTACATTAATTTAGAGTTAGTTTCCTTTCACAATTATTTCTAAGGGTAAACATTTAGGTGAACCCGCTTTTAAATAGAACATTATTTGTACTAGTTTATTTTGTTCTATGGTTTTAGTTTAATTGTGTAAATTATTAACATTGAAATAATACAGTCCTCAACCTTGAATATTATTCAACATAATGATTCAACTTTTTTGAATTTTGAGTAATCCAACACTAAATTTTTTTGTCTTATCACCTTGGATAAATACTGACATAAAAGCTCTTTATTTTGACCTTGAGTTGTATTTTGTTGTCTCCTATACATAAAAATCTCTCTTTTTATTTTTAATTTATTATTTTTTCTTTTACTTATTTTAAAAACCACATTCTATTAATTTTAAAACTATGTAGCTACTATCTTGAAGGACTACGTGTTGTTTTATTAATAAACATTATGGCATGAGAGGTTTATCCAAATACTCATAGCCATCATAAAGTGTTAAACATGGAATTTAGTTTCAACGTACCTCACCATATAAAGGAAACACCTAGGATCCCCTTGTTTAAACCAATAATAAGTTATACTATTCATTTGAATTTATAGTGTATTAACATGCAATTAGCTTTAGTAAATTACGCTCAACTTACCCTCAAAACTGGGATTAGTGAGATATGATTATGGTTATACCTCTTAATTTAGTACACTAAAATATTGGGATGAGACTTTCCAATGAATGAGCAAGTATATCTGAGATCCTAAAAATCATTCAACACCTTTCTGGATCACCCCCTTATCCTTTTATTTTTTTTTGCATTTTCATTCATAGATAGTATATTTTCTTGATTCATTCATTCTATTACTTTGAGTTATATTCATTTACTTTAAGGTGTAATTATGTATTCATTGGTGGTTATTTTTCATATATGGTTCTCCCTTTCATTTCTTTTGAAATGGTACATCATGATGAAAATTAAGTTTACATTGAAATTGATAATGATAGTAATAATGTAGAGTATGATAATGATTAAGACACAAACCTTGATACAAATTAACTTAATGAATTAGATCAAGAGAAAGTGAAATAATTATCTAAATTTCATGGTCTCCAAACATACCCTCATGAGGTGAATAACATCATTCACATACTTATTGAATATAAAGATAAGCATCAAGATAATTTAACTTCCTCCTCCCATGTTTTTCCCTTTTGCATTCTCAGATCCCCTACTTCTAATGTTTTCATCATACTATTGAACTTATGCTGATTTATACACCTTTATCCCTTGGTCTATGAACATCTCATGTTTTCCCTCAATTATCTATGCCTATGTCTACTCATAATAACAATGCCCCTCCCATTAATACAACCAATGCTTCCCTTGAGAAAGCCTTTCTTATCTTATAATCCAAGATAGATAACAATGAGAAACTATTTATCATACTATCCTTTCCTTATATTTTGTTATCTTATTGCATAAAATTTTGGCTCCTCAAATTACATCATATCTTCTCCCAATTAGCTTTTTGTCTCCCAAGATTCATTTTTATGAATGAAATTAAAATAAAGTTATCGTCTCACCCATATATTAGATTTTATGATTCTAATTTTTTTGATGTTGATTATGATAAACATGTATTATTAACTAGATCATATACTAGCATGCAACCTATTGATGCTAGTTTTATGCACACCATAGCCTTAACAAGGTAGCTTCTAACATTTTAGGATCTCAATGGAGGTAAACTCCACTTCTGGGCATAATTTGTACGTATGTGGTCTTTGACACCCTGTTGATCAAATAATGGGTAGGGTATGCAGGTTGTTAACAAGGTTTTTTGGATGGAGCTATGGCCTTATAACAAAGTGATTTCCTATGTGAGTTGGATGTGTGACTGGATTCTAATCTAGAGTGGATAGTTATTAATAAAAAATTCAAAAAAAGGAAGGTAAATTAGGGTAGAAATGAAGACTTTGTGGTCCTTGGGAATTACTCCCTTGGTTTCTGAATAGACCTATGCTTTCTCAAACTAATGTCTATTACTAGAATTAATAACACACAGGAAGCCAGACATGGTTAGGAAGTCTAAGGGAATATATATGTAAGATATTCACATGCCTCAAATAAATTTTGATCCTTTTAGGGTAGCTATTGCCTACTCTTGATCAAGACATAATGGTTTGAGCAAGTGAATTATTTGAGGTAGACATTACATGCACACAAAAAACTATACCAAAGAAATCATAAATACACACTCATTAATATACTTAAAATAACCTAAATCACTTTATTGATATATTTACTTATATTTTAATATCTATTACATATCTTAAGATTAGCATATCAATTAAGAAATCAAGAATCTACTCGTAGCTATAGCACACTAGAGATTGTTTGAGTCACATAACCATAGAAATAACAATCAATTACACAAAATTAGAAATAAAATACTTAGGACACTTTTATGATGATCCAAAAGTTATCACTACTCTATATTCCAAAAATTTCATGACCCCTTTGTTGAGTGGGGGTTACAATTATATATACTTGGGGAAGGGGGCACCTCATCCTCCAAGTTAATGCAAGTGGTTACACGCTTTGGTTTGAACATGTAGTTCCAAAACCATCTAGGAGATAAAAATAAATAAATTGACTTTTCAAAATCATTTAAGGTGTAAATTCACAAAAAATACAAATTCAATTCATTACAATTATCTACTCTCAAAACTAAATATATAGACCACTACAAAATTGTATATGCATGAGATTTAGCCTATCAAGGCTTCCCTGTCTAAAGTGATCCATGTACTTTGGTGGGAGTGGAAGTAGATGTGGCCATTGAAGTCATCTTTTTACCTATATAATATTTCATTTTCCTTACCTTATTATATTCATAGACCTTTTAGGATACTCCATGTTGCTTTTATATTATGTTCAAATTTAGAAATGAAGGCTAATGAATTCTCTTTGTCTATCCAAGGATATTTGCATGTTCATCCTTGGTTGTTTGAAATTTATTCTTGAAGATCTCCACTTTAGTGAGATTCTTTCAAGACTTGTTAAATTATAATTCAATTTATTTAATTGATAAACCTTTTATTATCTATTTGAATTCATTGGCTACCTTCTAGATAAGCTTATCAAAATTGAGCCTACTAATCATCTTACCAGTGGAGTCTTTCACCTGTGATAACTTCAGCTCATGCAAAATATAAATGACCTAAGCCTCATGTCCCTAGTATTTATGGACAAAATCCCCAACATTTTGTTACCAATCTCTTACATCTTTCTTCCTAATGACTACTAGGTTTAAGGCATTGGATGCCTTTAGTGTAGTCATTAAATCAAGATGTCTTTAGAGCGAGTTGCTCGTATAGGCCACTAGCATCTTTAATTTAGCACTATCATCTCTTACAGAGTTATACAATAGATCAGTTTGGATCACATGAGGGTCCATATTATCCCTCATAAACTCCATAGCTTCCAATGTGTTATAACATCTTAAGGCTATCTCCTAGACCTCAGCTTCAATTCCAACCAAGATGTGAACCATTTTGGCCTTTTCTTTGAGTTGTTCCACTTATTTATCTAGCACCTACACCTCTACTTCTATATATATATATATTTGGCCTTTTCTTTGAGTTGTTCCACTTATTTATCTAGCACTTGCACCTCTACTACTATATCTGTTTGATATATATATATATATATATATATATATATATATATATATATATATATATATATATATATATATATATACCTTGGTGAATGGAAACTATATCATCCCTTTGTGCCTAGGCCATATATACTAAATCTTCTTCATATAAGGATTGTCCTGACTGTCTATTATTATGCCCTTAAACATTGGTGTGTTTAGGGATATGTGTAGTTGACATATGGTTTACATAACCCCTTTTCATATTATCTTACATTTATTTATGTATTCATATATTTATTATGTCATCCTATGGGTGGCACATGGCCTTGTTAGACTATATATAGGAGGTAGGGTTAGTTATTCATCATCATATTTGAGTATTCATTCTTATTGAAAACATTTGGGAGGTTTCCCCCTCAAAGTGGCTTATCTATTATTCATAGTTTTCACTATATTTCCATATAATTATGATATAATTTTTCATATATACATATTTTGTGAATTAATATCATTCCAAGTGGTATCAAAGCATCGATTTAGGCCATAATTAGGTCAAGACCCCTAGATCTTGAAATTTGATATATCCTGCAAACGGATGTGAATTTATCTTCAATTTTTGTATTTATATTAAATTAAGTTTCATAAAAATTTCAGCGCATTTATATATATATTTTTAAAAAATTCACTATTTTATGGTTTTTCATAAATTTGCTCTATAGCTCATAATTGTTATAATTTTTTAATTTTTTTTATATTTTTGGAAACCTTGGGAAAAAACAGTTTGGGTATATTATTTGATATTTATGATTTTAGTCCTAAATACTTAAAAAACTTAGTGGTCAAAGTTGGGTCAATAGGGCAAAATAAGGTTCACCATCAAGCCTTTTTATGGCTAGTCCTAACACCCATAGATGGGGGAAAGGGTAGGACACCCCTAAAAATACTTTAGGGGATGACATGGAGTATGAATCATCTTATATGATTTCTCAAATCTAGTCAAATATACATGGCCTAATGTAGAAGGATGTGAAATTCTAAACTCAAGTATCAATAATGCAAGGGGAGCTTAATGGCATGAATAATTAGTTTCATCAAATCATGACACAATTATCTACCATTTCATCTCATTTTCCACTCAATAACCCTCTATTTTTTATTTTTGGTCCTCCTCCTCTTAATCCTAACACTACCAATATATGGGTAAAATTAATGTTTCCAAAAGTAGACTTGCAAAAGTTTGATGGTAAGGATCCACTCACTTAGATCCCTCAAATTGAAAATTTATTTGATTTACACCAAACTCTGAGCTCTCAAAAGGTAGTTGTGGCATATTTGTATCTAGAACCTTATCCATTCATTTGGTATCATTGGTTTTATGCTCAAGAGAAGAAGATTAGTGCTCCTATTACATGGTCGATATTCTCTGATGAACTAATGTCTCATTATCAAGATAATATTTTGAAAACTAATTTAACCAATTAGACAAAATATGACAAATAAGAACAATGAAGGGTTATATTCATTAATTTTAAAATCTATCCTTATGTGTATAGGATATCACTGAGGTAAATTTGATTGGCCTTTTTCTAGGTGGACTAAAAGATAGTAGTCAATTAGAGGTTCATATGTTTAGCCCCACAATTGTATCTAAAGTTATACCGAAGGCACACTTGGTAAAAGAAAAAGAGATGATCAAATGTCATCCTTTCACTATTAGTCAATAATTCACCTTCATAACTCCATCACGACCTCAACCTACTAGATTGACACCATAAAAAATTGAGGAGAAGCATGCCAAAGGGTTGTGTTATGGTTGTGATAGTAAATGGAGAAAAGGTCATAAAATGTGTTGAAAAGAAGTTATTTTACATTGAAGGGGATGACAAGGATGAAGAAGATGAGGAGGCATATATTGAGGGTTTTGAAGGACCTAAGGATGAAGCTATATATTCTCAGCCTATTATCTCCTACCATACACTTATAATTATTTCTACTCCTCAGACTCTTAAGGTGGTGGGTTTCATGAAGAAACAAAAGTTCACTATGTTGATTGACTCAAGTAGTACACAAAATTTCATCAATATTAATTTAGTTTCTCATTTCAATTATTTCATTTACCCAACTCTAGATTTTCAAGTCATGATTATAGATGGTGGTATAATTAATTGTTCTAGAAAATGTCATAGTATTAAGCTAGCAATGGGGGACTATTTACTAGATTCTCCTATGTTTGTTATTTTGATGGGTAGGAGTGACATTGTTTTGGGAGTACAGTGACTCACAACATTGGGTACTATTGAGATGAATTTCCATGAAATTTTCATTTATTTTTATTCTAAAGGCAAGCTAGTAGAATTACAAGGATTAAGATTTAAATCTCAAAAAATGGTTAATTCACATCAAATGACCAAGATGCTAAAAAAAGGTGATAAAGGAATTGTGGCATTCTTGTTTTCCAATGATTTTAAAAAAACTAAGGAGTCTACCCATCTTGAGTTACATCAAATATTATACGAGCATTCAGTTGTTTATGGACCCATAAAAAAAGGTCTTCCTCCTAGTCGTACTTATGATCATGCCATTAAACTCATTCCTAAAAGTATGCCACCCAACATAAAACCATATAAATATCCTTATTCCTAAAAGAGTGAAATTAAAAAAATGGTATAAGAGTTTTTGGAGGTAGGTACCATTCACCATAGCCAAAGTGAATATTTTTCTCCAATAGTCATGGTACAAAATAAGGATGAAACTTAGAGGATGTGCCCAGATTATAGAGGGCTCAATAAGTTCACTATCAAAGATAAGTTTCCTATTCTTTTAATTGATGACTTATTAACATGATGATATTTATTTTACCAAATTAGATCTTCACTCTGGGTATCATCAAATCTAGATCTTTGAGGAGGGCATTCCTAAAATAGCCTTTATACTCATGAAGGCCATTTTGAATTTTTGATCATGCCTTTTGGTCTCACCAATGCACCATCCACCTTCCAGAGTTTGATGAATGTAGTTTTAGGCCATTTTTGAGAAATTTTATACTTGATTTTTTTATGACATCGTTATTTATAGAAAAAATTAGGAAGACCACTTGCATCATGTGAAATAGGTACTCTCAATTCTTGAGAAACATTAGTTGTATGCTAAACCATCCAAATGTATTTTTGTATTTTAAGAAGTGGAATATTTGGGTTGTATTGTATCACATGAGGGAGTAAAATTTCATCCTGAAAAAATTCAAGCCATCATGGAGTAGTAGATTCCCAAAACATTTAAGAAACTAAGGGGATTTCTAGGGCTAACTAGTTATTATCACAAGTTTATCAAAAAATATGGTAGTATTGTAGCATCACTCACTTCCTTATTAAAGAAAGACTACTTCTAGTGGACTGATATAGCTACTAATGAATTTGAACAACTAAAAATGGCTCTATGCACTACCCTGATATTGGCTAATCCACATTTTTCTAAAACTTTTATGATTGAATGTGATGCATTTGGATATGGTATGGGCATAGTACTCATGCAAGAGGGTAGGCCCATTACCTTTGAAAGTTGTCAACTAAAGGGTAAAAATTAGTTAAAACCCATCTATGAGAAAGAGATGATGGTTATTATACATTCATTCAAATAATGGATATTTATCTATTGGGTCATCACATTTAGATAAAGACTGATCATGATAGCCTTAAAATTTTTTGGAACAATGTTTATCCTCTAAAGAAAAACCAAAATGGGTAACAAAAATTTTAGGTTTTTATTTTGAAATAGTCTAAAGAAAGGAAAATAAAATGTGGTGGCCGATGCACTATCTAGGAGAGATGAACCAATTGAGGCATTGTTATGTGCCATGACCATTTAGTAGTCTGACTGACTAAAGAAAGTAAGGGTAGAATGAGAGAATGATAGTATTACCCATGCATTAATTTAAAATATGTAGTAGGGTTCTAATGGGATTGAAATTTTTAGATGGAAGGGGAATGTATTATGGTACAAAGATAGATTATATCTATGTCAAAATTCTCTTTTCAAACAAAAAATCCTTCAATAACTTCATGCATATCCACTTGGTAGTCACTCAGGGTTTTTTAAAACCTATCATAGAGTTAAGAAGGATTTTTTGGAAAGGAATCAAGGGGGATGTATATAAATATGTGGCCAAATGTATGGGCTATTATAAAAAATAAAAATGAAACCATTAAAATCCTCGGTCATTTACAGGCCTTATCCATCCCTAGTCAATGATGGGAAGAGGTATCTATGGATTTCATTAATGGGTTACCATAATTTGAAGGTATAAATGTTATCATGGTTGTTGTAGATAGACTAAAAAATAATACTCATTTTTTATTTATCTCAACCATTGGTGGCTAGTACAGTAGCTTTTGCCTTTCTCAATACAGTTTATAAATGTATGGTACTCCTAAAATTATTATTAGTGATCAAGATCCCATATTCACTACTGATTTTTAGACAAAATTATTTGCATGTTTGGAAACCCAATTGTCTCATATCTCATCTTATCATCCTCAATCTTATGGATAAATTGAGATAGTTAACAAGTGTTTAGAAGGGTTTCTTCATTATTTTGTGTTAAACAACATAAATGGATTCAATGGTTTCCCTTGGCTAAATGGTGGTATAATAATTCAATGCATATTTAATTCAAATTATTTCCTTTTATGGAATTATATGGATAACATCCTTCATCCCTCACTTCACCCTTAAAGACCCACCCAAAGGTACATACAGTGGAGAAACACAAAACATCAATGGGAAGTCTTTTCTAGTTTGCATGAAAATTTAGTTTTGGCCTAGAATCACATGAAGCAATAGGAAAATCAACATAGGAGTGAGAGGAATTTTTAAATTGTTTATTGGGTGTTTATTCACTTGTATAAATATAATTAAATGTCCTTGAAGCAATATAAAAAGGATAATATGTTGTCTCCCAAGTATTATGGCCCTTATCAGATCTTGCATAAAATTGGTAGTGTGGCTTACAAGATGGAATTTCCTCCATCCACTCACATTCATCTAGTATTTCATGTATCTTGACTTAATAATCTCATTGGATAGAAATTTACCACTCAAACCAAGTTACCAAAATTATATGTGGAATGGAGGGTTATTCTTGATCCAAAAGTGGTCCTTTAAACATGCACTAAGCAGCTACAGTCTAGACTGATTATTGAGTATCTAATAAAATAGAAGAATCTAACTTATAGAGATGCTAATTGTGAGTATTAATCATTCATGTAGAAAAATCTAATATTTATTCAACATTGAGGATGACATTGTTTTGAAATGAACGGGCATGCTACGCCCTTAACCACCGGTGTGTCTAGGGATATGTGTAGTTGACTGGTGGCTTTCATAACCATTTTGAATATTATTTTACATTTATTTATGCATTCATATACTTAATAGGTCATCCTATGGGTGGCACATGGCCTTGTTAGACTATATATAGGAGGTAGGGTTAGTTAATCATCATCATATTTGAGTATTTATTCTTATTTAAAGCATTTGGGAGGTTGTCCCCTCTAAGTGGCTGATCAATTATTCATATTTTCTACTATATTTCCATATAATTGTGATATATTTGTGTGTGTATGTATTTATTTTTTGAATTAATATCATTCCATATGTTTTACCTTTTAGTAAGGGAGAATACCTCTTGTCTCTCCTCTAATTTAGATTACCCTGAAACATTCTAGTTTTCTCTTCTTAACCCTTTGGATGCTACCAGTGGGGGGGGGGGTAAAATAATGTGGAGATAGATGAGATTTTATTCTTCTTAAATTTTGGTAGTTGGGAAACCTTACCCCTCAAGTCCAGTGCCCATGTAAGAATGTCAAGTTGAGATGCACCAGAGTTTGTAGTAATAACCTCTGCTTCTATTTCCTATTGGGCTTCTTGTTACTTCTTAGAGGCCTTAGTGAGTATGTCTAGGAGGTAAGGCCATATGATTTTAGACCAATCCACTCCCCTAAACTCAGGGAGTGGCTAGACTATGATTATTTGAGGCTTGGCCTTCCTCCCCTTACTAGTGGTTGTCACAGTGGTCTCTTCTATGGAAGTGGTGGTTAGAAGTGGGAGGGTGATTTGGGTGTATTGAAAATGGATTTGAGAGGTGGCCAAAACTATTTTCACCTTCCTAGACACCTTATTTTTATTTATGTCTCTAATTATGGATGTTATATTAGGTATAAGAGTAATTGGTGGGGTGAATGGGATGGAAGTGGAGATAGAATGAGCATCAGTTGTAGTGGAGGTGGAAAGAATGGATGAAGGGACTTCCATAGAGATAAACTGATCACTATAAAAAGATTGGGTACCTTTAAGAGAGAGCTCCATTTGTTCTTCCTAGAGGATTATATCCTTATCTATTTTGAGCTTATTTTCCTCATTAGAGTCATCTTAAATGTCTTTAATTATCATCATGTCTCCCATAGCCAGTTATGAACATGGAGGCTAAGTGGATGAAACTTAAAATTCCCCTATTATGGGACTACCCATGGGAGTCCTAATCATCCTTTTATATACCAAAAGGGTCTTTTCCTGAGTGGGAGAGTCTAGAGGTGATGATGCCCTAGGAGTTGTTACCCCAATAGATGTAACAATTGGCCCTTGGGTAGAAATTACAATAGGATCCTCTTGTATTCAAACTTCCTCATCAGAGTTAAGACTAATGGGGTCTCTTTCCTATGCTCCATTAGTCATGTTGGGATCATGTATACTATGCTCTTTCTTTATTACTTTTAACTTTAGAGGCAGTCCTTACTAGGAGGGGGTAGCCTAGTCCTTTGGTTGCTCTAAAGATTGTCCTCTCTAAAAATTTGAATGTTGCCACCCCTTAAAAAGTGACTTCATGTTATCTAATTCCATAATCTAAATAGAAGGCTCACCTTGGATCATACTCAAATGATCTTCCTATAATCCAATAAGTTATGGTCATTCTAATACCTCCTCATCTAACTAAGCATTCAAAAATACAAAATCATAGTCAAAGGAATGATGACTATATGGAATATTAAACTCATGGATTTTTTTTGGATCTACCCATGGGGATCCTAGTCCCTATGTGGAAGTTTAAGGAAAGGATAGATCATGTGTTTGACACCTACATCTCTGAGATGTTTTCTTAATGTATATGTCATTCTTCTAATGGTGACTATATGGCCAAAATATAAGGCTTTTTTTACCTTGACAAATCTTCCTCTACACTCTTCCATAATTGGAAGGCAATCTCTTATTCAGCTAACTTATCTAAAAAAAAAATTGGTAGACATAGGGGGGCCAACCTTGTTCCTCCATACCATGATGATAGTAAAATTAGTGTAGAGGAAGAAATATCCTTTTTTGGGTAGGTTCTTATCTATATTATGCCCAATCTAAAGCATAGATGATCCATAAATAGATTGCTAAATCTAAGGATAAACATCCTCAAATATTCTCACCATGTGCCTTGCATAGCAATAGATATACATAAACTAATAGTAATCACAAATTCTATTCTTTTCATAATTTATGGCTGGAGACCACAATGTGCCAAGGTATCTATTACATGTTCCTATGACTACATCCAATCAATACAACATCATGAAGAAATACCCAGTAGGTGTAGGATGCCTATATTTGTGGATAATTTTCTCCTTCATTCATAGGCTTATGATATCACTAAGGACATAAGTAGCATCATGCATGAGTAACATATACAATAATGGTACCCAATCCAAGTTGACAAAGTAGACTCTAGGCATACCATATAATCTATTGAGGAATGTAATGCTGATGGGGGTACACATATTGAACCTATCAATTGGGATATCCCCTTTTGTCTTATTTATTTTCCAAGTGATAGTTTGGTCTTAGAGGAGCCATGATGATAGCACCTTCTCCATCAAGGTTTCTATGTTGAATTGACTAGTGTGTGCTTATCGAAGTGGACTTTGTGGATGTTCAATGATAAATATCTCTAAAAATTTTCCCCTGAGATGTAAGTGACCACTGTATTATTATTTGAGTGGTGCAAAAATGCATCCTATTGTATTCTACTAGTGAAGAATAAGTCTTTCAAGATGTCTATACAAGGCATCACTTCTAGTTTTGTAGCATCAAAGTGTAATATTTGGCATTTATATGATAATAATTCCTTCAAAAATAATCAGTCTACCAATGTTATATCATCCTCCAATGAAAATACGTCAACTAAATCATTAACATCCCACAATACTAAGTAATTCTTGTACTTATCTCCAAACATGGTGGCATTAAAGATTGTATTAGTGAATCTTGTTGAATCTTTGATTGAGTATGGAGATCATAGATTAGTACCTCAAAATGTTTTGGATGTAGATGTCATGGTTGTGTGGTTCATTATTCTCTATTACTCAACATGTTATGTGCTATATATACATATATGCTAATGTAAATGACTTATCTTTAGCTTGACTATTGTTCATTGTATACTCTTGAAGTAGAAACTAGGGATCCTTCTTATCAAAAGATAGTAGAAGACTTCAAACACAAGTTAGCTCAAATGAAAAGGATATATTTCCATCACAATGAATTTCCCATATAAAATATGGTATTGACTACCAGTTAATATGACATAAATTTGTATTGTTCACTTTAAGATTTCATTTCATGTATAATTCAAATTTGTTAGCTTAGGTTGGAAGGGATCTTTAAAATATCAATAAGAAGTATTTTTGTTGTTATATTTGCTAAGTATGATGAGAATTAGTACTAAAGTGCTTTAGGATGTACACCAAAAAATATTTTAGGCCTAAGTTTGTAGACTAATTATTTCAAGGAATTTTTTTGGATAAAGTGTTTGAAATAGTCTCTTTAAAGGATTCATATGAGAAAAAGTCCTAAAGTAATTCTTTCATAAGGTTATTTCAAAGGTCTGGATGGCACTTTCAATTTCCCCAAAGAGTACTTTTTATCTAAAGGGTCCACTTCATAGGGAATTTTTTCCATGACAATAGTCCTGAAGGGTCTACTTTGCAAATGCTGAAGGGAACTTTTGAAATTCTTGAAGGGTAATTTCATAAGAATAAGGGTCATTTCAAAAAATTTAAAGGGTATAATTTTCCCAAACAAAATGTCTGAAGGAATTGGCCAAGGAAAAAAAAGTATGGGATAAAATTCTCAAAGGGCATGTCCATGGCAAAAAGGTTCATTCACAAAGGTCAAAGGGAACTTTTGTAGGGTAAAAAGGTCAAAAGAAATATCCCAAAGGATACATCTCATAGGGTAAGGGGTTTATAAATTTTTTTGAAGGGTATGCCACACAAAACCTAAAGCATATGTTCCCTAAAAATGTGGTTAAGAAGGGGGTAAATGGTAAATTTAGGGAAGCTCAAAGGGCTAGTTTGAAGGGTTCTTAAGGGTAGGTAGAAAGAATTTAAGGGTCTAATTCAAGGAAATTTTTTTCCTGAAGGGTTTACTTTGCAAAGGCCTAAGGGAACTTCTAAAATTCCCAAAGGGTACTCTTATATGACTAAGGGTCATTTATGAAAGTTTCAAAGGATAATTTTGGATAGGGTCAAAGGGATAATCCATCAAAGGAATTTGTTTTAAGGAGAGAGTGTGCAGTCCATAATTACTAAAGGCAAAGTGTCCATAGGCCAAATTATTTTAGGAGAATTATTTTGGAAAAAAAATTTGTAACAATTTCTTTGACAAAATAAGGCTTTATAAACAATAACCCTGAAAGAAAATAGGACTAAATTTTTCCTAAAACATAACATCTAAAAAGATAATTTTACACAAAGGCCAAAAGAATTACCCTGAAGACTATAAACCCAAAGACTATAGAATCAAAGAATTCATTTGTAATACATAAGTTAGTCTCATAAACATAATGTCAATATCATCTTGCCAGAAAAATGAAATGTCTTAGATTTCCCAAATTTCGCAAAAATATATGAAAAGGATTCCCTATTAAGATCAAATTTCAAAAAAAATGGGTCCACATTTATTTTTAGGTAAAAATGGGGGTGTTTGGTACAACAAATGATCACTTAGAGGGGGAATACACCTTAGTATTCAAGAATAATAACTCTAGTAAGTAATATTTAGATCAATCTATGAGTCTGTCACCAAAAAAATGCTCAGATTTGAAATATGAGGAGATTCCCAAGTCAATTCACACAACATACTTTCCTTATAATTCCTTGGATATGTGTGTGTAAGAGTGTTATTGATTTAGCCCTTGTTGTGATGAGTTTTTTAGAAGGTTTTGATGTAGTTGTAAGTTTCATTCTAGTATCTATTAAAGCTTATTAAATTAACAGAAGCTCAGGAATTGCTCTATTGCCATCCAAGCATCTATAACCCCAATAGAGATAACTTAAGTTCCTTTTCCACTCCCTCCATTATTTTTTCACAACCATGATGCATGGTGCATGGACCTTATTTTATCATGTGAGATATTTTAATTTTATTTAAATTTTCTTTTTCTCTTTTGAACTCATTGATTATTTTCTTTCTCTTTCTTTTATTTTATTAAGTTTATATTAGTTAAAAATAGAGAGGATGGAAACCCCAGTGAGCTAGTATAATTAGAAAACAAATCATTACTAGAACATCCCTACCAATGAAATCTAGACCTAGAATCGTCACTTCCAACAAGTTTTTTTTACATTATGAATGCATTTGATCTACTAAAATAAGAAAACTCTCTTAAATTTGTATGAAGTATCCCAAGAATAACTTCTATATGCCTAATAAAAGTATCTAAATATGACATAATTCAAACTAATTATATGATCACATCCCTTCGTTCAAAGCCTTGAGACACATAAATATGTCAAATATGTAAACTAGCCCAAAAAATGTGTCAAAATTACTTTTCCCTTTGTCACACTCAGTTGTTTTGGATTTTAGTTTTAGCAATAATAGAGCAAACACAACTTCAAATTCCAAAGAAGAAAACAAAGATGACCAATCTATAAAGTAGGAAAATAATCTAGAAAACATTGAAATATAACCTAAAGACACCAAAGTACTAAAAAGTAGGATAGCTAAACTAGAAATCATTGAAAACATATTCTAGAAAGCATGGAAATATAATATAGAAAGCATGGAAATTTAATATATTCCTATGTCTAAACTCATCTAAATCCTGTCAATCAGTAATATCTATAGATGGAACAACTCTAAAGTAATGCTTCAGGATCTATCCATTAGCTAGATATGTAAGCTCATTGCCTTAGAGGTCTTTTAGACAAAACAGATTATTACCCATGATATCTAAAATGTAATATGGTCTGATCCATAATAGAGCAAAATTATCATGATTTCCTTTCTTTTCATGGTTTTTATCCCATAGTAACACCAAATCTAAAATTATGAATACTTTAACTTTTGATCTTTTATCAAACCACCTTTTAACTATATATTGGTATTTTTAAAATTTTTGTAAATCTTTAATCTTTGAATCCTCCATTTGTATTATATCTAAAAATATTAATTCTACTTTATCATTTGGTTCCATGCAATCTTGTATGAATTGATAAGTGGCAAATTTCAATGTGATAAAAAAAACTAGTCTATGTCCATATACTAATAGGTAAGGTGAAACTTTTAGGGCTTGGTTTTATCTCATCTAATTTTTCCAAAGAGCATACTTTAGCAGATCATGTCAGTCTTTAGGCTTATCCCCTACTGACTTCTTGATTGCCTCAATCATATTTTTATTCATTGACTCAACTACTCCATTCCCTTGAGGGTAGTGGTTATAAGTTAACCTAATTATAATCTAATTATCATGTGCCCACTCAGTGAACTCTATTGATAAAAATGTTGGTCTATTGTCACATACCAAAGAGATGGGCATGTTGAATCTAGTCATAATGTGCTCCTCTAAAAAATTAATCACATCTTGTGCTCTACTATTATTTATGGTAATTGCTTCCATCTATCTAGTGCAATAATCGATAGTTATAATCACAAATTTATGGAATATTGAGGAGTTTGGGTTAATTACACCAATAAAATCCAAACCCTATTGTGCAAAGGGCTTTCCTTCAATGATTGTATGTAGAATCATTATTGCATGTACTTATCTCATGGATAACACTTGACATTCATGGAAATTCCTAATGTGCATATGAGAATCCTTGAAAATAGTTGGCCAATAGTAACCCAACCTCAAAATTTTATGGGTTATGGTATTCCCAATAGGGTGACCACTACCTATCTTTTGATGCAAGTTTTCTAGAATTTCCCTAGCCTCCTCTGCAGACACACATCTAAGATAAATTCCTTCATAGTTCCTTCTATAGAAGAATCTTTTCTTGATCATAAAATGAGCATCTCTAAGTCTCAAGGCTCTCTTTCTTTCCCTACTAAGCTTTTAAGGGTAGGTTCTTATATGTAAATATTGGATTATATCAGTATACCAATCCCATTTTGAAACTTGTGTTGTACATAACTCTTCAATGGTGATTTAGGGATCTAGCTTAGTCATGAGCTAAATAATTCCTTGTCCTATGATGATCTTTGCAATCCTGATCTTTATGTCAAACTCTTGGAGCTTAGCCATCTGTTTGCCTCAACATTCTCCTAGCTCATTCTATGATAGGGTAAGCTTGATAGCTAGATCAAATATAAAGGTGATGGTTTTGTTCCTCAAGATATAATGTCAAAATTTCTTCATTGCCTTAACCAAATCAAAAATCTACTTGTCGATCATTGAATACTTAAGTTCTACATCCTTCAAATTTGTACTTATGAAGGAAGCCGGATGCTCAATTTCATCCTTCTTCTATGTGATAATGGAAACAATGGTGTGTTCTGAGGTGAATGAGTATAGATAAAAATCATTTATAAAGTCTAGAGTAATTAATATTGAAGCCTAATATATAGCATCTTTTGTATTTTAGAAATACTTTTTGGCTTCAGATGTCCATTCTATTTTAGCATCCTACTTGAGCATAACATTTAGAGGCTTGACAATTTTTGTGAACCCTAAAATAAACTTCCTAAAAAGTTGATTTTTACAAAAAATGACTTAAGTTACATCTTGTTATTTGGTTGTTGAATCTTTGGGATTGCCTTGATTCTTTTTAGATTGATGGTGATCATATCTTTTGTGATAACATTCCTATGAGTTTCCCCTTAGTGACTCTAAATATACTCTTCTTTGGATTTAAATAAATCAAAAACTTCTTACACCTTTCGAATATGGACTATAGGTGAGTTATGTGATCCTTTTTATTCTTTTGGAACACTGTGAGATCATCTATAAAGATAATTTTGCATTTTCCTATTAGTCCCTTAAAGGCATGATCCATGGAATGTTGGAAGGTAGCTCATGCTTTAATAAGGCCAAATGGAATCCTCTTGTATGCATAAGTACACCATTTCATGGTAAATGTTATCTTCATTTTGTCTTCGAGCTACACCAGTACTTGGTTATAGCCTAAAAATCCATCCAAAAAGGACATCATCTCAGAACCACTCACTATCTGTATTACCTCATCTAGAGAAGGCAAGGGATAATTGTCCTTTTTAAAAGCCTTATTTAGGTTTATGAAGTTTACACATGATATGATCTCATCCTTAATCATTTTAATTAGGACTAAATTGGTCACCCATATAGAGTGTCATATTGGGAAGATGATTTTATCACTTAATAACTTCTCCACTTCCTTCTGAATAAGAGGCTCCAAAATAGGGTTCACTAGCCTTTGCCTCTATCTAAATGTTTTATGGTATTACTTCAAATGAATTATATGAGTGATGACCTATGGGTCATATACCTTAAGGTATTCATAATTCCAAGCAATAACATCCTTATATTGAATAATCAAATCCTTGACTCACTGCCTTTCCTCCATAGTGCAACTGAGGCTAATATTCACATAATGTGGGTTATGGTCATCTCCCAAATTTTCTTTCTTGAAGCATGATTAATTGACCTTAGGCTATTTGAGTTGTTGTACGGTTTAATGATCTTTCTAAGGAGACTAAGATGGCTATAATTTTATTTTTTTAAGTTGGAGAATACCCTATTTATCTATTTCTTCTTGATAGAAATAGTTAATGTCTTTGTCATCAATAATTTGGTATTTCAAATACCCTAAATTAGTTAAGAATTGGATAATATAATGATCATTGAAGACCTAACAAATTTATACATTATCTAAAATAGAGGGATAGGGAACCAATTCAATGGAAAATATTTTTACCTAAGACTCCTATAATGGCTCAAGATTGGAAATAATTGTAGCTAGTGAATCAGTGGTCTGATTTTATTCTCTCAAGAGTGATACTATGTTGAAAGTTTCAAAGATTTCAATTAAATCCCATGATCTATGCTTATACCTCTTAAAATAATATAATTTACATAGGTATTTTTTTCTTATATGGTGAACTACCAACTCTAAGTCCCCAAATAATTTGATCTATTTTACATTGTTCTTCAGTGCAAAATGTAACCTAAGATTAGAGCCTCATACTTGGCCCTATTATTCATACACAAAAACTACAACCTATAGGTGCCTAAGAAATTTTTACCTTAGGGATCAATTAGCTCAATTCCCACACTTAATCCTTTCTTAGACTTAGATCCATCAAAATGCATTGTTCATGGCTAATTTAAACCTTTAGTTCTAGGTTCTATGTTAAATTATGAGTGGTAAAAGTATAAATTCCCAACGAGGGAGAATCATACTTTGCATCTTCATTCTTGATGTTATATTCCATGATGGGATATTTCATTCTTGGCTCTCTATAAATTCTATTCTATTTTGCAACTCCTCTCCATGATAGCTAGATGTGTGAGAAGTCCATGGAAAGATACCAATTAAGCATTTTGGACCAGTCTCTGCTCAACAATAATTTGTAGCCCTCTAGTATGTTCACTACTAGGATATCAATAATCATCTGTACTCTTGGTTCTGATGCTACTTGAATGTGTAGATTATTTAATCTCCTACCATTGGTACTACTATTTTATCTAGTTGAGAGACTAATCTTTTTGAAGGGATGTGAGTGAGACCAAGCCTTTTAAATATAGAAGTAGGTAGAAAAATTATGGATGCTCTAGAATCAACCAAATAGTTATGAATATTCTTACCAAATGCTTTGATGGTTAGTAGGAATGGTGGTACTTTGAGCTTACTTTTATAAATTATGTTGGCATTAACAACCTTTGATTTATCCATAACCACTCTAATTTTATCCATAGGGACCTTTTGGTAATGAATTTCCATAACAGTTCCTTTTGCTTGATGATCTGGGCTAACTCATGGAGAGTTATATTTTCCTTCATCTTCTTCATGTCTTCTACAATATTATATCCTCCTTTATTTGATTCTTCTTGATTCAATGGTTCATCATTCCATTTTGGAGGGGGTGGATTATTGTCCACTTTAGGATTTAGAGGAATCACTATGGTATTTAGAGGAGTCGAGGTGGTAAGTGATTGCTTGTTTCTTAAGTCGTATGCACCTCTCTAAAACTATTGGAAAGAATGAAATTCATATGTATTATCTTTTGGTTCATTATCATCTTCTCTCGATAAGGGAAATTAATGAGTCTCAAAGAACATGGATGTGATAGAAGATCCAGGGTTTAGATGAGATTCTAGTGGATTATTCATCTGATCTTGCCTAGTTACTTCCCTCTGAAAGATCTCAAATGTTGTACAGAACTCAATGCAATCAAGCTTTCCATGTTGGGGTGTATTGTGTATCGTAACTAATTAGGGAGATTTGTTTTATCAATGTTGATTTTTTAGAGTATGCTATATTTCTCCTTATTATTTGCAAGCCTATTAAATGTCATGTTATATCCTTAGAACCTGATGTTTTGGTTGTCAATCAGAGCATTGGTATTTCCCATATTTCATTACATATTCATAAAATCATTACTCAATTTTTGAACCATCTTCTAAATAGAATCTAACTAAGATTTTATGGAATACACACCTTATAGAACATCCATAGTAAGTGTCATTGAATGCTTGTTTTATTGGTAACTATTGCATATCACATAATTTTTCAAATAGCCAAAAAAATTATATATCATTGTGTTAATGGAGACAATGTGTATAATTGATTCTAATTATATGCCAAAAAACTTTGCTTCACATGTGGTATCAGATTGAGTACTGGGAATCCATTACTGATGTTAGGTGTCCTAGGTGTTTATAGGCTGAGTTGTACATTAATGCTAATGGCTTCTTTGAATACTAATGCCAAATTATTAGTAGCAGGTGCTCTTCTTAGGAAAATAGTGGTAATGGGATCTAAGGCATTTTTTACAGCTCCAATGCTAATGTTGGTTCTATTTTATACCTTGGGGTTAACCAATTGTAAATATTCTACCACCTTACATTAAAATCATGGATGGGCTCATTAGTTACCTCTTCATACTAGTGAAGTGTTCATATACCAATCCAGGATTGGTGACCTATCCAAACTATGTAATAAAATCCATTTGACACTCCTCTTAATTAGTGATGGAGTTTTCTATTAGATTTAAATACCAATCATAAGCAAAATCCATTAAAGTTAAAGGGAATAATTGACATATAACATCTTTGTCAACTATATTCATTAAAATTAAAGTAGCTTTAATATATTTGATATGCTCTTCTATGGTCCTTGGCCTTGAAAGAAAAAATGATGGTAGATATTTTTCAAGGTTCTAGGGTAAATCATGCATGTCCCCCAAGATGGAAATGGAAAATCCAACTAACTAGGGTGATTGTTGAGCCATTAGTTGATTAACATGTAAAGGGTTCCTTATGGGTAAAGGGTGTTAGACACCAAAAATCCACACACCTACATTTTCAAATGTCAAAATACCCTTGGACCTACCCTAGAACCCCCTTGGTACCAACCTACACCTACAGGCCTAAACCAACCAATCTACACTCAGTTCCACCTAACTAAATGACCCTCACCTTTAGGAACTTATTCTTATGGACCCTAAACATCAATGATTAGGGTGAATGTCAATGATCAGCATTGGGAACCCCTGACTATCGATAGTTAAGATCCACCTTTTAGCCAAGATCATACAAGATCCACTAACCCATTTCTAAATATAAACTTGTCTAATTTATGTTGTGAGACTTTACATACACAATTTATAATTAGATGACCCACTTACACCTTAACTTCCACCTCTTGTTTGTGCCTATAAGAGAGAAAGGCTTGGGAGGTCCATAACATCTGAAATAATTATCAAGAGTTCAGGTACTCAAAGTTTTCTTTTATAAGCCAATTAGGTTAATTAGGTCAATTAACATTATTAATCATTATAAAGCCATATTATTGAGAACCAACTCACCATCACCTCTCAAAAAATATTTTAAGTATTGTTACTCTATTATAATCAAGCCAAAGTCCACTAATAGGCTAACTACACCAACCACTCACCCAATCAACTTATGGTAAGACAAGTGCTTGTTTACATACTTTTATTCCATTTCACAATCAACCCATCCCTTGCCCAACTCCTAGAATTCATCTATAGAATCATTTCATTCAAGATGTTGATCAAACCTAGAAATACATAGTCAACTATTGATGGTTAGACCCCAATCATCGATTGTTAGGCATAACCATCAATGGTCACCCCCCAACCATCGATGATCACCTATGGTAGAAAAGCTAGCAAGATGATTTCACCTAATCCCAACCAAATCTATTTTTCTATGTTTTTGACCACTCATAGATCCCTTTAAATTTTTTTTAAGCATACCCTAACATGTTAGCACTAATACTAATTGGTTTATCACTAATTAGATCATTTCTAGTCTATTTTCTAAGTAAGCTTTCCTGTATTCATTTTAGTACCTTTTGATTATCAATGCAAGTACCTTATTTCTAGTTTTAACAACTTGATTGCTTGAAACATGTGGATTTACATCCCATAAGGGAGCTCTCACTTATTAGATCTAGATATCACTAGGCAATCCACCCAACTATTTATCTAATGAATAAGTTTGCTTTAGTGATTTATTATTTGTCTTCTCTCCCAACCAAAGAGGATCTCTTCTCAATCTTTTGATTCAATGTACAAATAATGAAATATGTTTTTTAACCATACCCATTTGAAGTTCCTTTTATCTTTCTTCGAACTAAAGTTAAAAATTTACAAGTAACATTATGGCATGCTTGATGGGACCTAGAATCTTTACTTATGTTTTATTTGAATTTATATGCTCTTCTCTCTATCTCTACTCATAATTGAAACTAAAATCTCTTTTGGAATTAAAATCAACTACATCAATTACTTACTTTTAACAATAGTTCACTTTGAATTAAAGCATAATAATCTTATCGTAGCATCACTTTTACTACACACACTATCCAAACCACTTTCATCAATCAAACATCAAAATAATTTGAGACAAGGACTGACTAGGATTTAATCACTTAGTGGTCACCTTACCCCTTCCCAACAATCTTACTTGGAGGTCATTACCCAGAGGAGAACCAAACTCAGCTCTCTGGTTGAGTATAAACTTTGGATATCAATATATATTGTCTAACCACTCGACACCCCTATCATTGTGAGAATGTGAAGTGAGGGGGTAGGCCCCAATACCAAGCCATGTATTGATTCCATTAAAACTTCATTGATCACCTAAACAACCCAAAACTAATCATAGACTACTTCTATAGTACCTAATCTACAAGCCAAATTTTATCACACATTCTCATAAACTAAGGCATACGACAAAAGCAAGATTAAAACTAACCTCTACGCTTAACATACTTCATAGTGTGTGTCTTGATTTCTTTGATCATTTTTTGTCTTCTTATCATTTTAGTGGCGAGTTTGTTATTTTTTCTCTCCCCTTTTTCTTGCATGGTTCTCACTCACCAATAGTGAAGAGACCTAGTAGAGAAAAACCCATCACTTAAATCAACCTCTTCTACCTCCTCATCTATGGAGTTTATCTCTGAGGTAGAAGACTCACCTCATCATTTAAGAAGCCCCACTCTCCTAAAGTATTTTCCCATAGAGACATGGACTTTACCAATATTTTAGACAATAACCTAGTTGCCCTTCAACACTACCTTAACACCTCCCCTCACCATGCCCTAGTGGCAACCCCATCTCATGATCCTCCTTATGGGATACCATCCCACCTTATGGGGGATGTTCTTATTTCCATGGTCACTAACCAACCTTCAACAACCCAGGCATCTTCATCCACTAACCTCTTTGATGTCACAACTAAAAACAAACCTATCCAACCAATTGCTACCCTTACACCTTCCACCCCTACCAATGACTCTTCTACCTTAGGGACAACCCAACCATCAATCCATCACACTCCACTTGTTTTTTGGGACATCTACCATAAAAACCAATAACCTTTCCTCTATCAAACCCAACCCATTAGTTAATACCTCTTTACCAATCTTAGGGATACCTATCCCTTCTACTTCACCACCTATTATCACAAAGATCACTACCTCTCCTCTTGCTACCAACCCAAAAACTGTAAATGCCCAATCCATAGGAACCCCTCAATAGGTATTCATTGGACCCAATCAAAGATACATCTCTAACCTATAAGGGTATGTACCTGCTAGCCAACCACCATCATCCACCTATCCTACTCAACCTTTAGCATCCAAATTCCAATATGTGATAACCTCTCAATTGCCAAATAATTACCTATATGTTACCCAATCTCAACCATAATATCCACATTAAAATACTTTTGGTGCACCACCCCAAACCAACCTAATGAAAATGCTCATAGAAAATATGACCAACCTTGAGCCATCTATTTCACCTATTTCAAGAGTTTAAAACATCATATCCTATGATAAGATTTGTAATGAACCCATTCATCCTTTTGTCCCCATCAGACCTTACCCTCCTCAATGGGAAATTTTGAAATTTACTAAATTTCAAAGCAAGGAAGACCCTTAACAACACCTTAGGGCTTTCAGGCATGTATGTTACATGATTTCTTGCAATGATACCCTTCTCCTTTGAACCTTCCCCATATCTTTATTTGGCCTAGCACTCGACTGATATATTTCCCTCACCAAGCATTCCATATTTTCTTTCACCCAACTAGCACAAGTCTTCTTATACCACTTCTCCATTAACATTTCCAATGCCTCTATCACTGACCTCTATTCTATCAGGCAATTCGATGATGAGTCCATTGCCGGTTTCATCACCCATTAGAGAAGCTTTCTTAATCAAATTTCATTCTCCTTGCCTCAACCTAAAATTATAGATATTTTTTCTTGAGCTTGCACCAAACATATATCTTCTACATTGCATGTCCAAATATTTATAAATTTTAATGAGGTTTTTACCATGGCACGTAATATAGAGAACTAGGCCATAGATGAGGGTAAACTTAAGTTACGAAACAAGAACTCTACCTTTAAAACCAATGAAGCCTCTTCCTCCAAAACAAGCAATCAAGATAACTCTGAGACTAAGAAAAATGGAACTAAGAATGCAATTGTCTTTAAGGCTACCCCACTACCTAATGTTAATCAATAAAACTCTCCCAATCCTTCTAACTAAAGCTCATGGAACCCAAACTGAAGAAACTAAAAATAATTCACTCCATTTGGATAATCTTATGCCTCGGTGTTGGAAAAGTTACTAAAATCTAATAGTGTACAACTTCCACATATCAAATCTCCTCAGTAGTTTGATTCTTCTCATCCCACACCTATTTTGTACAATAAGAATGACCTTTGTGCCTTTCATCAAATCATTAGACACAACATCAGCCAATATAATACCTTTAATAATGTTGTTCAAAGCCTCATTGACAAGGGGGAACTCACATTGGATAACCCTAATGCCCCTTAAAATAAATATCTTGAGATCTTTAGGTAGCCTTTTCCCAACCATACCCCCTATCAAAAGTGAGGACATACAAGTTAAAATATCCCATGATGCCCACACATTCAATATGGTTCATGATCCACCTATTCATGAGGACCCAATCATCTAATCTACCCATTGCTTCCCCACCTCATCTATTGAGATGATGGATTCACCTTCGCCTCCTTCAGAGACCCAAACCAAGGAGGTTCCTTTCTCCCTAGCTTCACTTATAAAAGCTTTGAAATAATTGCATACCACCTCAACTAGCATACCTGAGTAAATGAACATTTTTTATTCACCACCTCCCCTAACTACCAAACAAACCACTACTCCTATGGACATTATTATTAAAGGATAATAATTTCCACCAACACCTCCCATGGATGAGATATTTATCCCAAACTTACCTACCTTAACTTAGGAAATGTACCAAACTGCCAACCATCCTTCCCAAACCATGAATCTATCCTTTGCATCCACTACCTAGGAACTAAAGTTAGTACACAAACCTTTTTATACATTAGTTCAACAATTTGAATTTGCATTAAAACCAAACATGAATCACCCCACTTTCTAGTAATAGTTAGGGATCCCTTACATCAACAAACCTAAATCTTCTAGCACACCCTTAACAACTAATCTATCATCTTTCCACCACCTTTTAAACCAATTACAACTTTTATCAACCCCTCACCTTCTCAACCAACCAAAGCAACCACACCTCAAGCTATCAAATTACCAACCAAACCCTTTACAAACCTTGGTACCTTCCCTTCTCAAAGTTTTATTCACCCATCCTTTAAAGTGGAATTATCCCCTTTTAAGCCTACACCTAAGCCTCGACTTAAATTAACCAAAGAGGTAAAACTATTGAATAGCCATATGGATAGGGTTTTACCTCCCTCCTCTTTTCCTACTATATTGGACCCTCATCCATCAACCTTACTTAGGAATCAGGCCCCCTTTAACATATATCACCCACCACTATTGCTTACACCAACCCATTTACTATCTGATACACTAGTCTTTCTTGAATAACTAGTATCCAAACTATCAACCTCAAATTCTCCACCTACCAACATACACAAACCAAAACCATCAACCAAAAGCACCACCTTTCCCAAATCATCTCTCACCAAACCTATTTCCATCAAAACACCCTACTTACCAACCAAAAGAATAACTTCTAAACATTTCAAACCTCTAATTGAATCCTATTCAACCATTTTTCAAAGGTTGTTACAAGCCTCTTACCTCAGCTTATCACCTATTATTCCTTTTGATCCTCTTGGTTTGAAACCAACTTGGTATAATGATCATCAAATTTGTTCCTATCACATGACACCTAGGCATGACATGGAGAACTGTAAAGCTCTTTATGCCATTATCCATCAATTCTATGATGAGGATGATCTTTTATTAGATGAACCTTCCTTGACCTTTTTACCAATACACCCAATAGCTAATCATTGACATGTTCCTAATCCCCCACTCTTAGCTCAGAATGACCAAGAGCTCACCCAACCCCATATCCCACCTTTCCCCTCTATCTATACCATTAATGTGGTCACATGATCACAAAAAAAGGATAAATGGAAGGCCAAAGCATCCATTCCATGGACATACCCACCAACTCATCCTAAACCAAACTAGATCCAAACCTCTACATCTACAACTAAGCCCAACGGTACCATTTTAGGCACCTCAAAAGCTAATATTTTTGAATCTATTAAGAGGGTCATCCTTAAATAACTTCACCAGAACCCAACTAAGATAATCCTCTATGAGCTTATTTCTACCTCACCCCAACATTTTTAGGCCATGATAGAGGCTATACAGGCTATTAAGGTTAAACTAGGAGACTCCCAACCTATAAAGGCCTTTGTAGGTGCTCTCTAACTCTCCACCCTTTTACCTTTAAGGACTTATAGATACCTTCTATCCACCCCAAAGACCTAGAGCCCCCTCTTTTTATTATTTACCATATCAACCAAACCCACATCAAATAGGTTATGATCATTAGGGGAGCCAGTATCAATATCACCTCTTCCCATGTCTATGACTAGCTCAAGCTACTAGATAATGTCATTTCCAAAAATTTATCCATCCTTAGATCCTTTAATGCACTATGACCACTACCTTGGGAACTATTATCCTCCACATTCATCTAGGACCTTGTACGTTCTCTAAACTCTTTTATGTGGTTGAAGGAAAATTCTAGTACAATGTTTTACTAGGGAGAGAAAATCAAACATGCCTATAACAAACACCTGAAAGTCTAAGATTCAATATTATAGATCTTGTTCTCATGGAAAATCAACATGAAACTAATATGGTGAAAAACAAAAGGGGTAAATTTTCTTTTAATTATCTTAGACCCTACATCATAACCCATAAGTATGGATCAGGAGCTTATTGTTTGTCCTCTCTCCAAGGCAAGCTATAACCTAAGCCTCAAAATGATTCACATCTATGTCCCTTTTATTGTTAAATAGGGATCACAATCATCTTTTGTATAACTTAAGATCACCCCTTACAACCACATTCATTTCCCTCTTTTTAAGGGTAATTGACTAAAACTGAATCGTGTGATTATCCATCAAAATTATAGCCTAATCTTGAACTATGGGTACCACAGCTCTATCCATGGCATGATTCTCATAGTACTTCCCATCTTTTTGAGATCGATTCCTATGGTCCTAATCACCTATACCTTTTTTCACCTGCTAAACCTTCATGTCAACTTAGTTTTGCCTTCATAAACTCAATCCATTTATCATGTATAAGTAATTATATGTCAAGCAAAATCAAACAAAATCAAAAGCAATATCAAAAGTCAAAATCAAATCATGGGTATTCCCTAGCATCAACAGACTACTCCCTTAAAGGAAAACTATTGGAAAACATTTCAAAATTGTAAAATGTAAGGTGGACTACTCCCTTGAAGGACAACTATCAAAATCATTTGAAGTAAGCACATAAACTTAGACAAATTTTTTGAAAGATGGCTGAGTAAAGCATTTTTCAAAAGCTATCAATTTTTTTAAAGATTCCTACATCGATCAACTTCCCCAACTCTAAATAAAAATCAAAATAGCAAAGACCCCCAAGTAAAAGAAAAAAATATTGAAGTTTGTAATTATCTCTCATAAAAATTTTAATCTTAGAAATCCACAATTGACTCTTCTTAGTAGACTTCCCTCATCGATCAGTCTACACTTTATATATAAACATAGACTTGTTTATACTACCTTTTTAGAAACCTATAGAAAAAGCATACTAGTCTCACTGATGATTCTAGTTCTACCCAATCTCCCTCCACATATCATATGCACCAGACTATGAGCTTACTTGACACAATGTGATCAAGATACCTATTTATCAACCTATAAATTCTAATGCAAAGCATCTAAAAGGCTTATCTTCACTAAGCCAATCTAACTTTAGGTTTCATGTCAGTCCTTACTAATGAACAGGCATTGTGTTCCTTTTTCTTATCTTTTATTAGTTCATGTGGATTTAACTCTCATGATTCTTATCACTTTCCTAAGCATCTAGTTTTTTACCTACTTACTTCATGTGTTTTCATCTTTAACCATATTCGCATTCTACCTCTATGAGCATGAACAACAAAAATCATATTAAAAGCATCAACATTATCAACTATGTCAACAAGTAACACCATCTATCTCTTTATGCACCAAACACAATGTAAGCATATCATAACAGATCATAAACATCAACCTATCCATTTATAATTAGCATGGCATACAAGCCTATAAGAATATCACTACACTAATATAATCATAAACCAAAATCAATGAGCAAGAGATCATAACATATATCATTTACCATTCCATCTATATAACCATAAACAAAGCCATTACATTATCATATAGCATACATCCATCAATAACACCTCTTATAATATCTAGGAACAAAATCACAACACCATAACTATATATCTAGCATCACATGCCTAATCTACTAACTAGAATAGTAACATCATAAACCACAAGTTAGGAACCATAAGCCATAACCATAATCATAAACATGAACACCACATTAGCCATAAGCAACCATCAAATATAACATCAAAACCATACATCATATATATTGAATCATAAAAAAAAATACATGTAACAATGTGTCATCTCTTTCTCAAAAACATATACATCTCGCTACATCAGTGTGTAGGCTGATATCAAAATAGTACACCAAAATAAAAAATCTAAACATGATCACAGGCCTGCACCATTACCATTAACCCTATCTATGCCTTCACCTATACCTGGTGGTGGTCCCCCTAGGACCCCTATCTAACCTATTATATTGGCCCCCTAACTTGAGTAGCTATCAAGGGCCCACCAACCAAATGAGCTCTATACTCTACATATCTCATGGCCTAGGGTAACTAGTCTAGTACCATCAACTCATAATATCAAACCTCCTTCATAGTGGTTAGGTAGTGTGCCCATGCAACTATCTTTGGTGGCCCTCCTACTATTGATATGGGTTCTCTAACACTCTTTATAAGTAGGTCCCTCTCCTACATCACTATACTTAGGGATGCATGTGCCTATTCCCTTTCACTTGTAATGGTGGCAAGCTAACCTTGAGTATGGTAATATAGCCCTATAATGTGGCCACCTACCCCTAAAAAACTTGTATCTGATCCTAGGCCATAGCCAATACTACTCATACCTATCCATCTTAGTCAACTAGATCTATATCCATTAACACCACCCCTCTGTCATCTCCACTAACATATGTAGCTACATAGATAGGTTGGTACCAAGCCATGTAACCATCCATATATCTTATATCACATATAGGATCCCTAAAAAGAAGCTCTTGAAAGCCACTATCTAGAAATATCTAATTAGGCTAGGGTATTAATAATTGAACCTATAAATCCTACCTCCTATACTATGGATGTGGACCTGATACACCCTGTAGTAAAGCAAACTAGCACCGTACCCAGTAGAATGGAATCAACTCAACCTCACCCTCTTGGAGGCCCACTATCCACCTATAACTCTACATAGTAAGGGTCTACCTCATATAACCTAGATAGATCAAGAATTCTAGGTATGGTCTCTAAGTGATGTCCACAACTATAAATACACCTAGGGCACCCCTAATCTAATCAACACCATGTACTCCACCCCTGCCTCTGATGTAGCATAGTCATTTCACCATCTCATAAAACCAATAGGGAACTCTAGCTATGTGTACCCTACCCATGGTAATCCCATTGATCTTATAACTTGAATGTGATCATAAGCCTAGTAATGTAGAACTATGCTCACATTGATACCATACCTCCTATGGTGTCTGAATCCCCATAGCTCCTTGTAAATTGGGACCCAACCAAACACTATCATCCCAAGCAATAACTCCACCAAAATAGCTAACAATACATAAATAAATATCCCACTACTATAATTTATGATTATAAAGCATGTAACCATGTTCATAAGCATCATCATCAATCTCCTCACCTTTGGAGCTCTTTCATATAACACATAATGGCTAAATCCTCTAGAGTATCAGTGGACCTGGTCATTATCATCTCTATATAGATACTCAACATACTCATCCCACTCCTCTTGCTCTATCTAGTAAATCACATTACCATGTAGTGGGAGATGAGTGATCCTGTGGACATCCTTTAGGAGACTAGTCATCTCCCTGATCAGTAGCAAGAAGGTATTACTAGCAAGATCACATCTCTTAATGAGTGATACTAACATCAATGCATCCATAGGCATGTGCTAGTAGTGCCTCATCACTTCTAACCCTACCTCATCCATATGTGCCAAGTCATCCATAGTCATCCCCTTGAGTAGTATAGGGAAGATATGTGGCACATGATCATGCATCTGGATCTACTCCCGAGCCTGCACTAAATTAATAAGCTTGGCCTAGACCCTAACTGGTCCCATATACCCTATATTTTAAATGTGCCCCAAGCACTAACCTATTTGACCTAACCATAACTATAAGCCATCTACCCCTTAAACCCAACCTATTTGACAAAACTTCAATCCTAACCACTTATCTTAACCCTAGCCATTGAAATTTAAACCTTAATACCATACCTAAGCCTTAAACACTTTTAAAACCCTTACCCTATCCTAGCTGACCATTGATAGTAATTATAACCACTGATGGTTGCAGACCCCTAGTTCTTAGGGTGTCAACCATCAATGGTTAGACTTGATCATCAATAGTCACCTATGGGCATTTCATGGTTGGAATGCCTAAAATACCTAAAGGCCCAAACAGTAAGCAAACTTGAAATACACTAACCTAAGCACCCTACTCTACTAACATGCTACCTAATTGCCCTACCTACCCTACCAATTTGACACTCTACCCACCATTTTGACCAAAACCTCCAAAAACCCTACCTAGGGCATATAGGCCAAATCTCACATTCTCACACCTACCCAGCCCAAGAAAATTCAAAACAACAAAATAAAACTACACTACTAATTTAAATGCACCCCTACCTCATTTCATAATCTCCCCTGTGGTTGAATCCCATAAGCAGGTGACCAGTCAAATCATTATGCTCCCTACATCCTAGACCCACTAATCACCCACATGCCTTTATCTAATGAGCAACACCCACCTTAGCAAATACCTTCCTTACAAAGCACCAAAATTACTAGATCTCAATCAAACAAAGCAAGAAAGTGACAATGGTAAAAATGACTTTTGGTTTTTACTTTTACCACCTAGATTTTTAGGGTTTCCCCTAACTATTGATGGCCAAGGTAACTATTGATGATTACCTATAAACCTATAAACTCCCACTTCTAATTTTTACCTACAACCTACCAAATCCTAATGCAACTACACTAGGCTCTTACCTACTTTGGAGATGCATTTATTCCACCAACTTGACCACCTCATCACCTCACTATTGGTCTATTTTGGCCCATCTAGCATGCAATTTAGTTACACTTATTACTTTGTCCTTTGACTAAAGTGACAACATTTCCATGTTGGCCCCTTTTTCATTTTGTTTCACCTCACGCATACTGACCTGCTTGTGTTTCACTAGGATAACTTCCTACCTTAGATACCCATGACACTTGACCCATGTGTGTTTTCCTCAGGAGCACTTTCTACCTTGGATACCCATTGGAAACACATAAATCACTTAGGATACTTATGTTTATGAGTGTTCCCAGCTACCATGCCTATAGGCAACCATGCAATTTACTCATCACTTGTCCTTTTTGGCATTGACCCTTATTTTTACCAATTATGGTAACTTAGTCTATACATAATTTTGGTTATCATACCTTTTATTGCATTTTTTGTACATGTTTTCATCTCAAATACCCAACCTCATGTCACCACATCGTGACTCACTCTTTACAACTTATCAAACCTATACCCACTTCAAATTCACCTCACTAAATCCTAGTTTGAGGGAAAACACCTCCTCCCACTCTCAGGGAACCAAACCCTTAATCCATACTCCATTTTTTTGCCACAAAATAAAAAGGGGAAAAATTTAGACACCAAAAATATACACACCTATGCTTTTGAATGTTAAAATAACCCTGGACCTACCATAAAAACCCTTTGAGATGAACCTATACCTATTGGGCCTAACCAACTAATCTGCACTTAGTTCCACTTAACTAAATAACCCTAACCTTTAAGACCCTATTCCTATGGACCTTGACTATTAATAATTAGGGTGACCATCGATGATCAACATTAGGAACTGCTAACTGTTGATAGTTGGGATCCACCTTTTAGCCAAGACCATACAAGCTCCACTGACCCATTTCTAAATATAAACTTGTCTAATTTGTGTTGCAAGCCTTTTCAGGCACAAATTATAATTATATGACCCACTTACACCTTCAATTCCACCTCTTGCTTGTGCCTATAAGAGAGAACCTTGGGAGGTCCATAGTATCTATAATAATTATCAAGAGCTTAGGTACTCAAAGTTTTCTTTTGTAGGCCAATCAAGTCAATTAGGTTAATCAACATTATCAATAATTATTAAGCCATCTTATTGAGAGCCAGTTCATCATCACCTCTCAATCAATATTTTAGGTACCATTACTCTATTAGAATCAAGCTAAATTCCACCAACAAGCTAACTACACCAACCAATCACCTAATCAACTTCTATTATGACAAATGTTTGTTTATGTACTTTTATTCCACTTTACAATCAACCCAACCCTTTCCAAACTCCTAGAACTTATCTATGGAATTATATCATTCAAGCTATTGACCAAACCTAGAAATACACTGTCAAATACTGATAGTCAAACCCCAACCACTGATGGCCAGGCATAACCACCGATTGTCACCCCAACCATTGACATTCACCTATGGAAAAAAAAACTAGCAATTTGATTTCACCTATCTAAACACAACCAAATCCATTTTTATATGTTTTTGACCACTCACAGACCCCTTTAAATTTTTTGAAGCATACCTTGACCTGTTAGCACTAGTAATAATTAATTTATCTCTAATTAGATCATTTACAGTCTATTTTCTAAGTAAGTTTTCTTGTATTTAGTTTAGTACCTTTTGATTATTGATGCAAGTACCTTATTTATAGTTTTTATTATTTGAAATGTGTGGATTGACAGTCCCTATGGGATCTCTCACTTCTAGTATCTAGTTATCACTAGGAAATCCACATAACTATCTGTCTAACAAACAAGTTTGCTTTAGCGCTTTCTTATTTATAGATCTTCCTCCCCAGCCAAAGAGGATCTCTTCATAATATTTTGATTCAAAATGTGCACAACCAAACAAGTATTTCAACCATACCCATATAGATTTTCTTTTATATCTTTCTTAGAACTAAAGCTAAAAATTTACATGAAATAGGGTGCCCTAGTAAAGGTGGATTATTATGAATTGGAGCTATTGGTAAAACTCTAGGTCTCCTGTGGATTGCCAAGGGTGATACTAATAAACTATCCTAGTAATTATATCTGGTTAATCTCCTAGGTGACTCTAATTCAACTCTATGTAAGGACTAACCTCTATTATTGGGAGGAAATATAAGGCCCTCTTTCTAGCACCAATGAAACTATTAATGTAGGTTTTAGGCACACCATAACCTTAATGAGGTAGCCTCTAAAATTTTAAGATATAAATGGAGGAAAAATCCACTTCATGTCATGAGTTATAGGTATGTGGTCTTTGACAACCTATTTATAGAATAGTAGGTAGGGTATACATGTTTTTAACAAGGTTTCTTGGATAGAGGTGTGACCTTCTAACAAAGTGATTTCTTATGTGAGTTGGATGGCTGGATGGATTCTAATATAGATTGGATAGATCTTAATAACAAATTAAAAAAAAGGAAGGTAAGTTAGGGTATAATATAAGACTCCATGGACCTTGGGAATTACACTCTTGATTGGTTTCTAAACAGACCTATGCTTTCTCAAACCAATGTCTATTACTAGTAGCAATAACACATAGATAATTAGGCATGGATAAGAAGTCTAAGGGAATAAAGATGTAGGAAGTTCACATGCCTTAGAAAAAGGTTGATATTTTTAGGGTAGCTATTACACACCCTTGATCGAGAGAATATGGCTCAAGCAAGTGAATTATCTGAGGTAGCTATTGCATGCACACATAAAACTACATGAAAGAAATCATAAATACACATTCAAAAATATAATTAAAATAACTTGACTCATTTTATTGATATATTTACTTATCTTTTAATAGCTATTACACATCTTAAGATCAACATATCAATAAATAAATAATCTACTTGTAGCTATAATACACTAAAGATTTATTGAATCACACAACCATAGAAATAATAATCAATTACATGAAAATGGAAAGAAAATTCTTAGGACACTTTGTTGATGATCCAAAATTTATCACTTCTCTATATTCCAAAAATGTCCTGACCCCCTTTGCTGAGTGGGGGTTACAATTATATATAGACTTGGGGAAGGGGGCACCTCATCCTTGAAGTTCATGCAAGTGGTTACAAGCTTCGGTTTGAACATGTAGTTCCAAAACCATCTAAGATATAAAAATAAATAAATTAACTTTTCAAATTCATGTAATTTGTACATGCACACAAAATAAAAATTCAATTTGTTATAATTATCCACTCATAAAACTAAATACATAGACTGTTACAAAATTGTAACATGAGATTTAGCCTATCAAGGCTTTCTTGTCCAAAGTGTTGCATACACTTTGGTGGGAGTGGAAGTAGATTTGGCTACTAAATTTGTAGTTGCACCTCTATAATCCTACCTTTTCCTCACCTCATTATCTTTGTAGACCTTTTGGGCTGATCCATGCTACTTCCATATGATGTCCAAATTTAGTAGTGAAGGTCAATGAAGTCTCTTTGTCTGTCTAAGGATCTTGACATGATCATCCTTGGTTGTTTGAAATTTATTCCTAAATATATCCACTTTAGTGACCTTATTTTGATCCTTGTTTAATTTTGATTTAACTTCTTCGATCAATAGACCTTGAAATCTTTGTTTGAATTCATCAGCTACCTTTTGCATAAGCTTATCAAAATTAAGCCTACTAACTAGCTTATTACTAGTGGAGTATTTCACCTATGATAACCTTAACTCATGAAAAATATAAAGGACCTATGCCTCATGTGCCTGGTATTTGGAGACTGAAGCTGCAATGTTTTATAACCAATATCTTGCCTCTTCCTACCTAATGACTACTAAGTTTAAGTTATTGGACACCTCTAGTTTAGTCATTAAATTGAGATTTCTATAGACTGAGTTGCCTATGTAGGACACTGACATATTTAATTGGGAACTATAATCTCTCAAGGAGTTATATAATAGATTAGTTTAGCTCACATGAGGGACCATTTTAACCCTCATAAACTCCATAGCTTCTAATGTGTTGTAACATCTTGAGGCTACCTCTTAGACCTCAGCTTTAATTCCAATTGGGATGTTCACTATTTTAGCCTTTTCCTTGAGATATTCCACTTCTTCTCCAGTACTTACACCTCTGCTTCTAGCTCTTGCTAAGCTATCTCTTAGTGAATGGTAACTATAGCATCCTTATGTGCCTAGACTAGATCTACTACATGTTATTCATATAAGGGTTATCCTAGCTATCTATTCTACATTTTAGTAAGGGAGAACACCTCTTGTCTCTCCACTAATATGATTTAGGTTCCCCTATCATCTTCTAATTTTCTCTTATTGGCCCTTTAGACCTATAATGGGTAGGTCAAACAATGTGGAGATAAATGGGAGTTTTGTAATCTTAAAGTTTGCTAGTTGGGAAACCTTACTCCTCAAGTCCAGTGCCCATGTAGGAATGTCAAGTTGAGATGCATCAGAGGTTATAGTAATAACCTCTACTTCTATTTATTTTTGGGATTCTTGTTGCTTCTTGGAGTCCTTAGTGAGGTCATCTAAGATGGAAAGCCATATGATTTTAGACCAATCCACCCCTCCCAAATGGGAGAGAGGATGGACTGTGATTATTTGAGGCTTATCCTTCCTCCCCCTACTAGTAGTTTTCATAATGATCTCTTATTTATAAGTGGTGGTTGGAAGTGGAAGGGTGATTTGGGTGGATTGAATGTGGAGTTAAGAGGTGGCCAAAGCCAATTTCACCTTCCTAGATAGCTTCTTTTTCTTGAGGTCTCCAACCATGGAAGTGCTAGTAGGATTAGGGTGAATGGGATGGAAGTGGAGATTGAAGGATCATTAGTGGTAGTGGAGGTGGAAGGAATGGATGAAGGGAATTCCATAGAGACAACCTGATCAAAAATGTGTAGAGAAGACAAAGGAACTATTAACCAAGTTTGACTTTTTAGTTAGAATTGGGCACCCATAGGCAAATTTTTTTATTTTAAACATTTGAATGGTCCTTAATATATTGTCATAGGAAGTATTACCTATTATATGATGTCATTTAAGGTCATATTAGCTCTGGTTTTAGTTGATTTAGTCAAATTATCTATTTGGGGTCATTTTATGTACTTATAGGGGTCATTAATGTAATTATCACATTTCCCAAGGTACTTATGTGTCTTACATTGATGTAAAACGTCCAAAATGTTAGTAGGAGTGTTAGATATGTTAGTCATAATATAATTTTGTAGGTTCCCTAACTAAAATTGTATAAATTAGTTAAAATAGAGATGAAATGACACTTGTACAATTTTTTGGGAAGTGTGCCACATGGGAAATATCATGAGGGGTCTCCTAATACTTATAAAACTCACCACATGATTTTTTATCTAAAACATCCATTTAGATTCCCAAACCATTATGTACATTTCTTGCTCTTCTTAGCAAACTAGAGTGACCCTTAAGTTTTTATTCAGTACAAGAAGCATAAGAAGTTTTAGATAAAATGATTTTAGGAGATGATATTAAATTAGGATACCTTAATTTTAATATATGGATTCTGAATATTGGTCAAATGTGTTATATTAACCATTGCTAATAAGTGGACTATGCAGATTTGATAGTTGTTTGGTGTAACCTCTAGGTTTTGCTCCATTTATATCAAATCCATACAAACCATTTGATGGTGTTAGCTATAGAGTATTTTATATTACTTCTCAGATGGTATCCATTCTTGGTTTCATGATTCATGATGTTTAGATGAGAAAAAAAGGTCTATCATGCAAGAAGGTTCCACCAAGTGTAGTTTCAACTAAAATATCTCTTGCTTGCTGATTTTTTTCCCCTATAGAGGTTTCATAAAACTAGGAAAGAGTGTTCCATAAGTCCTTTGGTCATATCAATACTTCCTATAATGTTTTGATCTCATAGTAGCATTGTTTGAGTAGATTTTCTTACTCTATTTACCAACTTCATGCCTAGTTTAAGTTAAATTCCATGCATAATCTTGTTCATCCTATATATGAAGTGGTAATGGAAGTGTTTTGGATTTTTAAATACTTTGGAGTTTGAGTGAGGTTCCATTTGAATGCTAAATGAGGTAAATATTTAACCATGTGCTCATGTTCCAAGCTATCTCAGTCATAAAATGCCCTTGTCTGCTAAATTCCATGTACATATAGGTGATCTTCATGTTTTAATAGGTGTTTTGAATCTAGTTCCAAGTTTAAAGAGATGGAGGTCATATAATTGAGGAGTGAAAATAGAATTTGGGTAGTTTTGAGCTAGTTCACCACCATGTTTACCTCAATTC
Source organism: Torreya grandis (assembly GCA_037957365.1). Classification (NCBI taxonomy): domain Eukaryota; kingdom Viridiplantae; phylum Streptophyta; class Pinopsida; order Cupressales; family Taxaceae; genus Torreya; species Torreya grandis. The sequence continues at coordinate 1,834,171 of JARHVA010001152.1, read as the reverse complement.
TATACTCTGACCATATATTCTACCCAAAACATACACTTATAAGCCCTTGATGATGTCATGCTAGTGTAAGGGGAGATGGATATGTGTCATAACTCCTTGTTTTTACTTGAAGATAATTTGGAGGTTAATCAAAGGCATGTGAGTCTCTTTTATACTCATGGTTCTAGCTAGCCACACTTAGTATACTCTTTTGCTTCTCAAAATAGCCTTCTACAAGTGGCTAAGCATGAGAATGGGATGTTGTATGGAGGGATCAAAAGTATGTCACATTCTTTTTTGTCATCTTCATTATAAAGAAACCATGGCAGACCCATACAAGTCCTTAGAAGGAAAAATGGAAGCATGAAACCAATTGGAAGACTAAGGACTGAGTTTAGGGATGGAATCCCTAAAGTAGCAAAACAAAGCTCTAGGAGGTTTTGGTAGACCTTCTAAAGCATATTTTTAAGAGGATTCAAGACATATAAAAGGGTAAGCCTTGTAATTCTGCCATTAGACAAAGATATTAAAAATTTTGAGGAGGAAAGGATAAGATCAAGATGGTTTTTAGAGCCTCAAACACACCTAAAAACACACTAAAAAAACCTTAATCATGTTTATAGGCCTATAGTGGTAAAAAAGGCCTTTTGTCACCTTGAAGGACAATTCTAAGAATAAAAACATGAATTAAATTATTAGACTAGTATATGGAGACAAGATGAAATAAAAGGAATCAAAAAATTGTTAAGGTAGAACATTATACATGCCCATGACCACCTAGAGGCCTCCTTCAAGCATGAAATGGTAACCTATATGGTCAGAAAAGTTAAACAAGAAGAATAAATGGTTTGTGTAGATTTGGTGTAGTTTTAGTCCATCCCAAATGACCTTGAGATGGATAGATAATGTGGGGATATATAACATGGATTCAAAGACCTTTTCTCATTATAATCATCCTAACTAAGCCCTATCTTGACCTATAGTAGGGTATTATGAGCAGGTGCCTCAGTCTAGTTAGAGAAGCAAAGCAACATTGAAAGAATTTCCATGATTGGGGATAGTTAAGTAGATATAATTAGTTTAATAGAAATTAAATTTTTTAATAAAGGATTGGATTATGCCTTTATAACCCCCAAGATAACCTATAGGTGTCCCTTATATGGATAATGCATCTACAACCATGATGATTGGCTAGGTTGGTAGTAAGGTGGGGTTTCTAGGTGTTGGTGTGTTTCAAACACCAAGGGATTAGTTACATCATGGTATATTGACCAACAAGTTTGAATTAGATTCCAAACATTGTATGGAAACCTAATTCACACAAAAGTACACCTATAATAGACCCCTATAAAAGTGTCTCAGTCCTACAGGTAGGGACCTAATCTCAATGGAAAAAAAGAATTAACATGATGAATGAATCTTATTAATGCTAATGATAATGAAAAATAATCTTAATTAACTTTTTTTTGATGTCATGAGATCCTTTCAAGGAATAAAACAAGCTTACATAGGGTCTCAAACCCCTATTTTCACCTACAGTATGGTCTAGGCAAGCAAGGGCTAAAATGAGATATGAACTTCTTAGAGAGGAAAAGAAGGTTCCAATGAATAAAAATGGTTCATGATGATCCAATAGGTGATCTAACTTAAACAAGACCTTGATAAAGTTAGAAAATGTTTTCTACACTTGGCATATGAGCAATGGTCCATACAAAAAGGCTAGGAAACCTTTGCCTAATGAGCAAACATGAGGAATACACTAAGGATAAGAGTTTTGGATGGTTTAAAAATCTCCATGAGCACAATTTAAAGGTTTTGATCATTTGTAGATAGCATATAATCATGGAATTAGTTTGGAAAGGTCATCCATAGGTGGATTTGGAGGAAAATATAGGAAAATAGGGTTTTTAGCTCCTTTTTTAGACAAATTGAATTGGTTAGGTACCTAAATGAGGGATTATAATCTTTCCCATTGGTAAAAAGCCTAATTAGGATGCTATAAAAACCAAACTATTTTAATTTTTCCTTGGGGATGAGGGATATATCTCTTTGTTTTATCTTAGGCATCAGCCACTCATGAGAATCAAAACTTTGACAAAACAAGTAAAGGGTGCCCAAATGATTAAAGGACTTAAGATGAGTCCTTGGGATATTCAAGTAATATTAGGAAATGTGTATGGAATATGTATATATCATTAAGAACACTCACATAGTTATAACCATTTAGGATGACCTAATTGTTCATGCACATAGTATAATTAGGCAAGTTTCCACTAGGCCTAATTGGAAAAAGAGAGGAAAAGAGATTAAAGGAGTGTTTGAGAGGTTATGTGATGTATTTTTGAGTATGAATGAGGTGTGAAAATTCATAATAAACCATCCTAAGCATGTTATATCATCCCAAGTAGTCCAAACTACTAGGGGGTATGCCAAGGCCATTAGACCTTGAGCAGACTTAGAACCAATGGGATATCTACCTTCATTTCTAGTCCTTGATGAGATATATAGATAATTTTGAAATGTTTAGGGAGTTTGTTAAGACATGTATGAGATTTTTAATGAAAAAAAACTTGTAAAAAAAATATTTTTGGCCTAGAGATAGCTAAAGCATGCAGGAAAGTGGAGAAACAAGATTGATCAGTCAACTTGTAAAGCTCATATTTTTACTAAGGATTTGAATGAAAAAAAAATGGGTTGAGAGAGTTATAAAGGGTCCTTAGTGACCAATTTTTGGCATTTCTTTGGATTTTCAATGTGCCATCTTTATGAATAATAATTAAGAGTATAAAGTGGTCTAAAGCCCTTGGAAGAACCCAATGGAAAAAAAACAAGCATGGAGATACATTAAAATATAATTATTTGGAGAGGAAAACTATTAGATCATGGATAAGACTCACTCAGTCACCCATTTAAAGAAGATGTATGGAACTATATGGACAACATGCAAAATAATATTTTCCTCACAATTTTACATGTTTTATAGGTTCTAAGAGGTTTGAGAGGATGAAATAAATCTTTTAAGGAGTATAAATACATATAATAACTCATATGGTAATTTTATTCTATGAAAAAACTTCTAAGTGTCCTAATTAGAACTCTCCTTTCAGCCAGTAAAAACTAGCATAGTGACCAAAAGAGTGAAAAGTGTGGAAAACTCAAATAGATGTTGTTTAAGGTGAATTTGAGAATTATAATACCATATAGTTTCTTAACACATGTCACTCAATCCATCCCATGTATTTTCATGGAAAACTAAAGTCATTTTTGAGGCCAAGTGTGAGAGGTGATTGAAACAAGGAATTTTCTAGACTGTAGACAGTGATTACTTCATTATAAGAGTTTTGAAAGGAGTATAAATATAAATAATTCATGTAATTACATGATTTAATTCCTTCCCTCTTATTCCCATAATCATACCTATCCCTAGTTATTTTTGGGATGTTCAAATAGGTCCAAATGATGAAGGTAATTTTCTAAGCTAGGATAAGGAATTTTGAGACACTTTTCATTAGTTTCAAGAGTTGTATGGAAATTTTGAACCATTTAAATTTCATGGTTAATTTAAAATATATTTATAACGTAATTTTAACCTATTTTATCATAATGACACATGTACAAGTGACCTTTGGGCTTCTTTTACCTTTTTTCTCTCTAAAAATCTCTAAATATGGACTCTTTTGGCTCTTTTGAGTAGCCTCCATTGGTTAATGGTCAAAACCTAGACAATTTTGTAATTGAAGGAATATTTAAGGAATAGAAAATTGATTTTTATAACTTACATTTTTTTCAATTGAGTATTAGTGCAATTTTATTGGTCTTGTCTAGTAGAAGAGATTCTTTTCTAGCATGTTATCCTTGATTGTCTACCAAGTGTGCAGAAATGATATTGTTTTAGGTCTTTTTTATTATTATTTTATAGGTTTATATTTTTATTATAAGTTTTTTATGACTATTTTCACTCATGGAATCATCCATTACCCTCCTAAGTATCAAATACCTTCTTGAATATAACATATGAAACACTGATGTGACAATGCATCTTGAGATGTGAGTTGTGTGTAAGAAAAGATTTGTTGTATTTAAGTAGTATATATTCAGTAAAATAGGAGGATATTAAGCATTGGTGTATCAAATTTTGGTTTTCTTAGTTTTTTTCTTAACCCTTTTCATCCACAAGTTGATAGGTAACAAATTGCTTCAAAGAATGCATCAAAGGAACTATCCCTTCTAGAGATTTATCTTAACAAGATTCTTACCCACAACAAGAGAGATGTTTCCATTATTACAATTGGATGAGGAGATATAATATCTCCTCAAGGATGGAAATACAAGTTTCCATAGTTCTTGGCATGCTTAGTGGGACTCTAAATCTTATAAGATTGTCCAAGATTGGTGTTTATCTTAGCATAGTTGTAGCTACAAGAGCATCTACATTTAGTACTTGGTGACTCCACTAAATTTTTAAACTCTTTGGTTTCTAATAATTCCCTATTTTTCATTCCAAATTTGACCACTATGTCTACTACTAAAGGTACACCCTTTGAGTTTGTACAATTACCCTTATATTCTGCTAGAAGGTTTAGGTTTGTGAAAACCCATCCTTATTCAAGAGAGTTGGTGTTTAAGAAGTATAATTTATTATTTATTTCAACCCCTAATACTTAGATTTAACATTATAAAATTACTAAGAACCAACCTTTTATAGACTTCACTGGATCATCTCCTTTGAATCTTTCCCAATATGGCTAAATTCTAGGAGCATCCCTAAAGAGTGTTCCATCTTTTAGTGGAGAGGGTCATATTACTATCATTGAAAACATTATAAACATATAAAACTTCCACAATATCCATAATATCATTCAATAAAATGTGGCTATTATGTTTTTGGCATTGTCTTCAAAGGAAAAGCTTTAGATTGGTATGGGACTCTACTTAAAAATTATATTGGTTCATGGGATGAACTAGGAAATCTATTGTATAAGAGGTTTGGAGAGAAGATTGACCATCTATCTCTATTTGATAAATTAAATACTATCAAGAGGGTACCAAAAGAGTTTATGAAATATTTTAATCCTAGAATTTAAAAAGCATAGGATAGGATCCCAACCCTTGTGAGACCTACTCAAAACTATGCATTCTTGTACTATCTAAAAGCATTGAATAATGATGTAACCATGACGATACAATCGATGGGTGGGAATAAAATTCCTACCACCTATGAGATATATATCAATTTTTAGAATTGTCTTATTCAAGTATGGAATATTAATCATAGGTCTCCAATGTCATTGTTCCCTAATTTTTAACCTCCTAGTCAAGTTACATTACCTACCTTAGTTCCTTTACTTAGTCATGAAAATTATACCATTGCCACTTAAAATGAGATCCATGAAGTTATAATATTTATACAAATCATCACTAATGATTTTTTTGCCCTCAAAATGCAACAATCCCAAGGTTATAGGCCATATTAACCCTATAATTAGTTTGGTCAAACCAATATACCTCCTTTTCAAAGCAATATGCAAGGACAAGGTCAAATCACTCATGATAGGCCTTATCAAAGATAAAATCCTAATTATACCTCATCCTCTAAATCTCTTTTTCCCACCCAAAATAACTTGGTTAAATAATATCCATGCTATCCATCTTTTGATTAAAATCAATAATAAGTTGCTTATGCAAATGAAATGCACAATCAAACCATGGCATTGTAATGAAATAAAGCTTCCCAAGTTCCAAAATTTTATGGGAAAATGAAAAATGGAATGGAAAATGGTCAGCCACAATCTGATTATACCCTCATAAATCATTTGGAGGGAGACTTTTGTGCTAATAATCACTTGGGAAATCCAAGCAATATGAATACTAGTCTTACCTCTAAAACTAGGTCTAATCAAAGGGCTATTGAAGAGAAACAAGGAGAAAGTCAAGAACCTATTTTAATCCCCACATCATCTCTAATGGTAATTGTTTCAAATTTATCTCCTAGAGTGTAATAAGGTTATAAATTTCAAAATGTAAAGATAGCTCCTATTCAGCCACCTTCACAAGCTACATCATAAGGAGTTAGTATTTCTAAAGAGTCCCCAAAGGTGAGCAATTATTTCATATATATATATATATATATATATATATATATATACATACATACATACATACATATATATATATATATATACATACATATATATATATATATATATATATATATATATACATACATATATATATATACACATACATACATATATATATATATATACATACATATATATATACACATACATACATATATATATATATACATACATATATATATATATACATATATATATATATACATATATATATATATACATACATATGTATGTATATATATATATGTATGTATATATATATACATATATATATATATATATGAATAAGATACACATTAAAATATCATTATGGGATTATTTTACAATACTAGGGTAGAAGGATATGCTCCAAAAATAATTTCAAGGATTAGGCAAGCAAGTTGGCTCATCTAAGAATGAAAATGTTGTCCTTGTTAATAGAACTCAATCTATAGATGGTCAAGTGAAGATTAATGAAAAAAATCCTCCTTTATACTTATCAATAATCATTGGTGATTTCTTGGTTCATAATTTCATCATAGATAATGGGGCTAGTACTTTAGTTATGCCTAAGTGTATAACAGATAAACTAGGCCTCAAATATGAGCCAATGACTAAATTAGTCTTAGAATTGGATGGATCACTAGCCAAGACTTTGGAGGTAGTTAAAGATTTGAATTTTATATTACATTCTTGTCCCACATTTTTTATTCCTCATGATGTGGTTGTGGAAAATTTACCTCCATATTTTTCTCTTTGTTTGTCAAGAGAGTTTACAGCTAAGATAGGTGGATACTTGGCTACCAATTAGTCCTACATGGTGTTTAAGATAAAGTATGTTACTAAGGTGAAGATTTAATAAAAAACTATTCATTATAATTACTTGGATCCTTACACACCTAAAGTGGTAAATGTCAAATATGCCATCATTGATGAAGAAGAACTCCACATAGACCAATCTTGAACATCTTCCCTTGAAGGAGTTTTTAATTTGTACTTTATGAATGGGGAGATGAGCATTATGAGCATGATCCTTATACATTCATAGAGGAAGATACTATTGGGGTGTATTTTATGCATGAAAAAGGCTCTTTCATTCCAAATTTGATGAAACCAAGTGAAATCATAGATGGTTTATGGCAACTATTCTTTAATGGATCAAGAAGTAAAGTTGGGGTAGGTGGTGGAACAATGTTGATTTCCCCATCTAAGGAAAGGTACTATTCAAATTTAATATTTAAATTATCATTTAATTTTAATGTGGTAGAATATGAGTCCCTCATTTATGGCCTTGAGTGGGCAAGGAAAAGAGGTGTCAAAGAGTTTCAAGTTTTTGGTTATATTGAGTTAGTTATGAATCAAGTGAGAGGGTAGAATTTAACCAAGAACTCTTTGCTTAATTCATATAAGCATAGAGTGTGGGATTTTGTGAAATATTTCCAAGATTTAAAAATCACATATATTCCAAGAAATGACAACAAACATGATTATAGGTTGGTAAAAATTGGAGCTCAATTTGATGTTTCAAAGGGGATAAAAGAAGATAAGAACTAGCCACATCTCAAGGTAATTGTAAGACCCTCTATATTGGATAATGTCACTAATTGGAAATTTTTTGATAGTGATAAAAAATATCACTTTTTATACAATAAGAGGCTAAGTTTTATACCAAAAATTAGTCCAAAATACAATAGTAATATGGAGGGTAGATTATCCAATTAAAGTCCAAAAAACTTCCTAAAGGCCTAGTCACTCTTGAGAGCATATTCAATGAGGATGAAGAGTTCAAGAAAGAAAAGGTAAGCATATATACCAATAAAGAGAAATATGAGAAAGTAAAAATATTCAAGGACAAGTTTATTTTACTTGAAAAGGTATGTACTAGTGAAGAGAAGCATGATTTTGTTGAGTTATGCAAGGAGTTTTTTGATGTCTTTGCATGGGAATATAGTGACTTGAAAGGATTTGACCCAAACTTAGCTCAACATACCATAGATATAGATGAAAATTCCAAGCATATAAATTAAATAAAAATGCCAATCAATCCTAATATTTATCCCCTCATGAAGAAAGAACTCACTAAGTTGATCGAGTCCAAAATCATCTTTCTTATTAAGCATTCATCTTGGTTGGAAAACTTAGTCCCTGTTAGGATGAAGAATGGAGAGATTAGGTTTTGTGTTTATTTTAGGGACTTGAATATATTTTTCTTGAAGTATAATTATCCCCTCCCTTCCATGGAACAAATCTTGAAAGTTGTGGTAGGTAGTGAAAGGTTTGCTCTCTTTGATGGGTATTCTAGGTACAATCAGATTTTGGTGAAGGAAAGTGACCAATATAAGATAGCCTTTACTACTAATGGGGTATATATTATTATATTAAATTTACTTTTATATTGTCTAATGCTGGATATATGTTTCAACATGTAATGGATATGGATTTTCAAGGACTATTCAATGACATTGTGTTGGTATATCTTGATGACATCATAGTTTTTTCTAAGGATAAAAGATCACTTGAATCACCTAATTGAAAAGTTTAGAGAGTTTGGAATCTCTATAAACCCAAATAAATTTGTGTTTTATATCCATGAATGAAAACTCTTAGGACACACTATCTCTAAGAAGGGCTTATCCATATATCCTAAAATGGTGAGTGCCATCTTGGCATTGTCTTTGCCTAAACACAAGAAAGGCTTACAAAGTTTCTTTGGGAAAATAAATTTAATAAGGAGATTCATTCATAACTTTTATAACTTGGTCAATCCTATAACCTCCATGCTAATATGAAGTGTTCACTTGGATAAGTAGGAGGAAGGAAAGTTTTGAAGATATCAAACAAGCCATTGCTCAAGCTCTAACCCTTACAAGTCCTAATTTCTCAAAGGACTTCATTTTGTATACTTTTGGAGATGATGAGGTAATTTATATCATGCTTATTCAATCTAATGAAGAGAACTTGGAGTAGCCTATTACCTTCTTTAGTCAAGTATTAGAGGGTTATGAGATAAGATACACCTATGTTGAGAAGTAAGTACTTTTAGTTATTAGGAGTCTAAATAAGTTTAGGCATATGTTGTCTAAAACCAAGATTCACATATTTTTACCTCATCCTACTATCAAAAAATTCCTTTTGAGTATAGATTTTAATGAAAAGAGGGCTGGTTGGATCACAAAAGCGATGAAGTATGATGTGGAAATCAAGACAACCAAGCTAGTGAAAGGGAAGGGGTGATATGAGAATATTTATTCAAATTTTAAAGAACAAAAGGAAGTTGTTTTGAAACTCCATGATGACCTTATGATAGATTAATATTCATAAATGAAGATTTGGACACAAAAAATGATTCATTTTCTCCAAATTAGTGAGTGTCCACAAGGCCTAGATAGAGCTAGAAGAAGGTACTTTAGATTTCAATCCATTACTTATGTACTTATTAATGGAAGATTATTTATTAAGGACTTTTTATGTGTGTTACTGAGGTGTATTAAATTATATCATATTGATAGAGTACTATTTGAGTTTCATGATGGACTAGCTAGTGGTCATTTTGCTCTAAGAACCACAACTGCTAGAATTATGATGACTAGATACTTTTGGGGTAATATATTTAAAGACACCTATGCTTAGGTAAATAAGTTTCCAAAATGTGATCTCTTTGATGGTAAAAAAAATCTTGTTTCCTTTATTCTTCATCCAATTCAAGTTGATACACCCATTATGCAATGGTGTTTGAATTTCATAGGCCTAATCAATCCACCTTCTAGTGCTGGTCACATGTGGGTGTTGAATGCTATAGATTACTTTAAAAGATGGCTGGAGGTTGTAGATCTTAAAGAGGAAAATGAAAAGTTAGTTCTAGACTTCTATGAAGGTATATTAATAAGTGTTGGGGCTCCTTCAATAATAATTTTAGATAATGCATTGGCTTTTCTTAGAACAAGGACAAGTGAATGGGATTTGAAACATGGCATCTATCTTAGCACCTCCTCAAACTACTATCCAAAAGGGAATGGACTAGCTGAGTCCACTAATAATAATTTGATCAGGATCATAAAGATAACAATGAAGGAGAACCAAAGGACTTGGCATTCCAAGTTGAAGATAGCCCTTTGGGCTGATAAGATTACCCTAAAGAGAGCAATTAGAAACTCACCATACATACTTGCCTATGGAAGAAGATAGATTACCTATTTTACTTGAAATACGAGCCTTGGACCTCACTTATCATCTATAATTGATGAAGAATAAAATCATGAAAGTGAGGTTATATGAGTTGATGGAGCTTGAGGAGACAAGAGATCAAGCTACACAAACTATGAGATCTCACCAAGATCAAACAAAGAGATACTTTGAAAAAAAAATAAATGCCAAAGAGTTTCAAAGGAGACATTATTCTAAATTGAGATGAATATATGGTCAAGCTTGGAAGACACACAAAGTTTGATGCTTTTTGGAGTGGCCCATATGTTATCACACAATGCAAGAAACATAATACTTTCCAAATCTCAAGGTTGAATGGAGAGGAGCTTCATAACCTAGTCAATGGGATATATCTCAAACATTTATACTAAGGTTATCCTCTCTCTTTATACATAGTTTCTTTCTTTCCTTATGTTCCCTAAGTGCTTACATACATGTGTGAGTTTTGTCTTATCTCTTGACTTGTTTTGTGTCTTGCCTTGTCTTGATTTTGTTGGTGTGGTATGTTTGTTTTATGTTTATTTATAGGAAATTCCTTACTAGTTTTAATCAAGAATCCATTGACTCCATTATCCCTCGGTAGGATAAGGCTACTGGTCCTTAGTATAACAAGCATATTACCCTTATGAGTCACCATTTTATTGACCAAGTTTGACTTTTTAGTCAAAATTAGGAACCCCTAGGATTTTTTTATTATTTTAAACATTTGAAGGGGTCTTAATATATTTTCATAGGAAGTATTACTTGTTATATGATGTTATTTAAGGTCATCTTAGCTTTGGTTTTAGTTTCTTTAGTCAACTTATCTATTCGGGATCATTTTATCTACTTGTAGGGGTCATTAATGAAATTGGTACATTTACCAAGGTATATAGGTGTCTTAAATTCATGGAAAATGTCTAATAGGTTAGTAAGAGTGTCAGAGATGTTAATCATAGTAGAAGGTTGTCAGTTTCCTAAACGAAATTATAGAAATCAATTGAAAAAAATTGAAATGACACTTGTATAGTTTTTTAGGAAGTGTGCCACATGGGAAAGATAGTGGAGGGTCTCCTCATCCTTATAAAACTCACCTCCATACTTTGTTTGATCTAAAATATCTATTTAGATGCCAAAACCATTATGTATATTTCTTGCTCTTTTTGGTAGACTAGAGTGACCCTCAAGTTTTTGATCTATACAGGTAGAATAGGTTGTTTAAAAAAAATGATTTTGGGAGTTGATAGTAAACTAGGAGATGTTAATTTTAATATATGGAGTTTGAATATTGGTCAATTGTGTTGTATAAACCATTGCTAGCAAGTTGACTGTGTATATTTGATAGCTATTTGGTGTACCCTATAGGTTTTGCTCCATTTCTACCAAATTCCTATAAACTAATTGGTGGTGTTATATATAGATTATGTTGGATTCTTTCTCAAATGTTATCCAATATTAGTTTCGTGACTCATGATTTTTGGATGAGCAAAATTGGTTTATCATGCAAGGAGGTACCACTAGGTGTAGTTCCTATTGAAATGTCTCTAGCTTATAGAGTTTTAATACAACTAGGAAAGATTTTTATATAAGTTCCTAGGCCATATAACTACTATATTCCATGTTTTGATCTCACCATGGTATTATTTGAGTAGCTTACAAGCTTGTCCCGCTCCATTTTCCAACTTCATGCCTAGTTTAAGTTGAATTCCATGCATAAGCTTATTCATCCTATATATAAAGTGGTAATGGAAGTGTTTTGGATTTTTCAAGACTTTGTATTTTGAGTGAGGTTCCCTTTTCATGATAAAGGAGGTATCGATTTGACCATGTGCTCATGTCCTAAGCTTTCTCAATCATGAAATGCCCTTCTCTGCTAAATTCCATATACATACAGGTGATATTCATGTTGTAACAAGGGTTTTTAAGCTGGTTCCAAGTTTTAAAATATGGAGGTCACATAATTGAGGAGTTAAAATGGCATTTGGGTAGTTTTGAGCTAGTTCACCACCATGTTTACCTCAATTCTATGCTTTGACCACATAGTCTACCTAAAACATGCACTTATAAGCCCTTGATGATGTCATGTTGGTGTAAGGGGAGATGAATATGTGTCATAACTCCTTGATTTTACTTTAATATCATTTTTAAGTTCATAAAAGGCATGTGATTATATTTTATACTCGTGGTTCTATCTATCCACACTCAGTCTACTCTTTTACTTCTCAAAACAACCTTCTATAGGTGGCTGAACATGAAGTTAGGATGTTGTACAAAGGGATTAAAAGGATGTCACATTATATTTTGTCATATCCATCATAAGGAAACCATGTCAGACCCATACAAGTCCCTAGAAGGAAAAATGGAAGCATGGAACCAATTGGAAGGCCAAGGACTGAGTGGAGTAAAACAAAGCTCCAAGAGATTTTGGTAGACCTTATAAATCATGTTTTCAAGAGGCTTCAAGACATATAAAAGGGTGAACTTTGTAACCCTACCATTATACAAATAACCTACAAAATATGACAAAAGGACAAGAGAAAGATGGTTTTTTAGAGCCTCAAACACACCTAAAAACACACTAAAAAACCTTAATGATGTCTATAGGCCTGTAGTGGTATAAAAGGCTTTTTGTCACCTTGAAGGATAATTCCAAGCATAAGAACATGAATTAAATGAATAAAATAGTATAAGGAGACAATATGAAATAAAAGTCATTAATAAGAGGTTAAGGTATAACATTTTACATGCCCATGACCATCTATAGGCTTCCTTCAAGCATGAAATGGTAACCTATAGGGTTAGACAAGTTGAGTAAGAAGAAGGAATGGTTTGTGAATATTTGGTGTAGTTTTAGTCTATCCTAAGTGACCATGATATGGATAGATACTATGGGGATATCCAAGGTGTATTTAAACACCTTTTATCATTATAATCATCCTAACTAATCCCTATCTTGACCTATAATAGGGTATTATGAGCGGGTATCTCAGTATAATTAGATAAGCAAAGCAACATTGAAGGAATTTCCATGATTGGGGATAGTTAAATGGATATAATGAGTTAAATATAAATAAAAAATTTCAATAAAGGATTTGAATATGCATTTTAAACCCCTAAGACAACCTATAGGTTTCCCTTGTATAGATGATGAATCTGCAACCATGATGATTGATTGGGTTGGTAGTAAGGTGAGGTTTCTAGGTGTTGGTGTGTTTCAAATAAAAAAATTGTTATTTAAATCATGGTATATTAACCAATATTTTTTAAGGAGATTATAAATATTATATGGAAACCTAGTTCACACAAAATTACACCTATAGTAGACCCCTAAAAAAGTGTCTCAGTCTTACATGCAAACATAATCTCAATGGCAAAAAAGTGCAATAACATGATGAATGAAGATAAATAATGATAAGGAAAATTAAAATCATATAAATTAAATTGTGGTTCATATCATGAAATCCTTTCAAGGAAGAAAACAATCTTACATAGGGTTTCAAACCCCTATTTTCACCTACAGTAGGGTCTAGGCAAGCAAGGGCTAAAATGAGATATGAACTACCCAGAGAGAAAAAGAAGGTTCAAATGAATAAAAAATGGTTCATGATGATCCAATAGGTGATATAACTTTACCAAGACCTTGATAAATTTATCAAATGTTTTCCACACTTGGCATATGACCAACAGTTCGTACAAGAAGGCTAGGAAACCTTTGCCTAATGAGCAAACATGAGGAATTCACTAAGGAGAAGGGTTTTGGATGGTTTTAAAAGATCCGTGAGCAAATTTTGAATGTGGGGAGAATGTTTAGATATAATATAAGAATGGAATTGGTTTGGAGAGGGCATCCATAGGTGGATTCAGAGGAAAATGTAGGAAAATAGGGTTTTTATCCCTTTTTTAGACAAATTGAGTTAGATAAGTACCCAAATGAGGGAGTATAACCTTGAAATTTGGTATAGAGACTAATTAGGACCATATAAAACTCCTAATATTTTAATTTTTCCTTGGGTATGAGGGATATATCTATTTGTTTTATCTCAAAGATCTACCACTCAAAAAAATTAGAACATTGACAAATAGGTAAAGGGTGCCAAAATGAGTAAAGGAATTAATATGAGGCCTTAGGATATTCAAGGAACATTAGGGGATATTTATGGAAGATGTATATATTATTAAGATCACCCAAACAAGCTCTAACCCTTATAGATGACGTAATTATTCATGCACACAATCTAATTAGGCAAGTTTCCACTAGGCCTAGTTGGCAAAAGAGAGGAAAAGAGATTAAAGGAGTGTTTTAAAGGTCATTGGATGGATTTTTGAGCATGAACGCGGTTTGAAAATTCATAAGAAACCATCCTAAGAATTCATCCCAAGTGGTCAAAACTAGTAGGGGGTATGCCAAGCCCATTAAAACTTGAGGAGACTTAGAACCAATTGGGGATCTACCTTCATTTCTAGTCCTTGATGAGATATCTAGATAATTGGGGTATGTTTAGGGAGTGAATTAAGATATTTATGATATTTTTTTATGAAAATAAACTTGCAAGAAGATTTTTTTTTGGCCTAGAGATAGCTCAAGCATACAGGAAAGCAGAGAAATGAGATTGATAAGTCAACTTGTAAAGCTCATATCTTTGATAAGGATCTACATGGGAACAAAATGGGTTAGGGGAGTTAGATAGGGTCCTTAAAAACCAATTTGTTCCATTTTTTAATATTTTAAATGTGCCATATTTATGAACAATAATTAAGAGCAAAAAGTAGTCTAAAACCCTTGGAAGAACCTGATAGAGAAAAAAGCATGGAGAGCCATTAAAATGGAATATTTTGGTAAGGAAACCTATTATATTATGGATAATACTCACTTAGGATCTCGCCCATTTAAATAATATGTATGGAGCTTTATAGACAACATGGAAAATAGTGTTTTTCTCACCATTTTTTTGTGTTTTTTAGGTTATAAGAGGTTTTAAAGGATGAAATAAAGTTTTTATGGAGGATAAATACCTATTATAACTCCCTATGGTAATTTTATTCTATGAAAAAACTTATAAGTATCTTATCTAGAGCTCTCCTTTCAGCCAGTCAAAACTGGCATAGTGAGCACAAGAGTGAAATGTGTGGAAAACTCAAATTGATGTCTTGTTAAGGTGAGATTGATAAGTATAATACCATGGACAGAATTTACACATTTAAATCACTCCTTAACACTTATTATTATAAAAAAATTGAAGACATTTTTTAGGCCAAGTGTGAGGGTTGACTAAAATAAGGAGTTTTCTAGATTGTAGACAATGATTGCTTCATTATAGGAGTTTCCAAAGGAGTATAAATAAAAAAAATATGTGTAATTGTATAAATTAAATCCTTAACTCTTATTACCATCATAATACTTGTACCTAGCCATTGGTGGGACGTTAAAATAGGTCTAAATGATGAAGGTAGTTTTCTAAGCTAGGATAAATAATTTTGAGACACTTTTCATTAGTTTCATGAGTTATATGGACATTTGGACCCCCTAAAATTACATGGTTCATTTAAGATAACTTTATCATGTAATTATAGCCTATTTTATTATAATGACACATGTCCAAGTGACCTTTAGACTTCTTTTGCCTTATTTCTCTCTCAAAAGCTATAAATATGGACTCTTTTGGCTCTTTTAATCAGCCTTCATTGGTTGATGGTAAAACCCTAGCCAATTTTATTCTTGAAGGACTCTTTAAGGAATAAAAAATTGAATTTTCCTACTTAGATACTATGAAATTGAGTGTTAGTGCAATCTTGTTGGTCTTGTCTAGTAAAAGATCTTCTTTTCTAGCATGTTATCCTTGATTGTCTACCAAGTGTGTAGAAAGGATATTGTTGTAGGTCTTTATTAGTTTGATTTTATAAGTATATAGGTGTCTTATAAGTGGTTTATGACTATATTATCTCATGAAATCATCCATTACCCTCCCAATTATCAAATACCTTCTTGACTCTAACATATGAAACATTGATGTGACAATGCAACTTGAGTTATGAGTTATGTGTAAGAAAATCTTTGTTTGTCTTTGTATAGTATATATTTAGTCACATAGAAGGAGATTAAACATTGGTGCATAAAATTTTGGTTTTCTTAGTTTTTTCTTGGCCCTTTTCATACATAATTTTATAGGTAATAAAGTGCTTCAAAGAGTGCATCAAGGGAACTAGCCCTTCTAGAGATTTATCTCAACAAGATTGTTACCCATATCAAGAGAGGTGTTTTCATTATGCCTGTTTCTATGCAAAATTGCTTTCTAAATTCAAAGAAGAAATAAAGAAACTGAAATAAAAGGTTAAGGCTAGAAGTACCTGATAAAGTCAAGCGCACCATAATCAGACGTTGGAAGATTCTCCTCTTTGGCTGTGGAGGAATGACACCTGCGAAAAAGAGACTAAAACACGAAAAGATGTTAGTCAAAGATATGGTGGGTTGTCAGGCGAACGCTCGATCCCAGAAGTATGAAGACTCCCTAAAAGGATATCAACCCACTGATAAAAGGCGTAATATTGGATGAAAGTAGATAATAAAAGATGAAATGATAGAAATAAATGACAGAAAATAAAAAAAGCGTACCTGATATGCAGCACTATTCTGCACAGTCACCGGTGTCGGTCTCTGTGGTGCCGGCGTCGGTCTGGGAAGGTGCCGACGTTGGCTAAGGTGCCGTCGTCAGTCGGGGTAGTGACCGGCGTCGGTAGGGGCAGGTTCTGAAAAAGTCTGAACAGGTTCGGGCAGGGTCTGAGAGAGTCGGGACAGGGGCAGGGATGTAAACGAGGGATGCTGGGTCTGAACAGAGTTGGGACAGGGTCTAGGTAAGGTCGGGTCGGGTTTGAGGAATTAGGATAACAGAACTGATAAATAATAACTAAGGAAGAAATAAAATAAACAAAATAAATACTTACCTGCCAAAAGACACGATGAAAACCATAGTTGGAGTTGTCTGTGCAGATTGGTTGATGCCGAGAGTGTTGATGTCAGAGTTCGCAGGTTGATGATTGCTCGGGGTTTGATTGATCAGTGTTTCGAATAGCGTTCAGGATAGCGTTTGGGGTCTGGTCTCGAATGGTTGGCAGAGGTTGATGAAGGCAGGGGACGGTTCCAGAAATGGTTCGTCAACCATTTCGGGAAACCGAATGATAACTGATAACAGATAACGGTAAGATGACCGACGTCGGTAGGATTGCCGACGTCGGCTGATAAGTGACCGACATTGGCGACATCGGCCGGGTAAAGACCATCGTCGGCAGATGCATAATGGGGATAGAGTCTAGCTTTAGCTCTGTGCTCATTGTTACATGCTGCCAGGGTCAAGGTTGGTGGAACAAGTGATTGACAAGGGTTAAATAGGTGAAGAAGAATAAGACGGGGAGTGACCAGGGGATTCGACACGATTTCGGTGTCTACATTTGCCCCTTTTTGTCTTGTTGGTTGTTCTGACGAACTGCAAGACAAAAATAGGAGTGAGTGCCCCAGGTGAGGGATAAGGTTGATTTCGTCTTATTGGTTGTTCGAATGAACTGCAAGACAAAAATAGGAAGCAGATAGGTTGCCCTGATTAAGGATAAGGTATTCCCCCTCAAAGTAGGAGTCGAGGGAAGGGAACCGAGAATCGGGTGCTGATTTGACAAAGAGTGGATGAAAAAGGGGTGAGGGTGAATGCTGTAAAAGTCGTGATTGCGTGCATACCACTGCACGAGATGGTCAGGCCAAAGTGTCGCAGGTCAAGGGTCGAGGAGTGCCAAAATTGAAGTAACCGGGCCCCAGCATTTAGTCGTCTGTTGATCGGGTCACTCAATCTAAGCTGAAGCTCCAAATGGTCGTCATGTTCCAGGTATCCCGGGCTCAAGAAGTGCTCCTAGAAACACGAAAAAGCCACAAGTAGTGCGGATCAACCGGTTTGTGATCCTATACTTGTGAGGGTTCAAAAAGGTCTGCGCACAATTTTGCTAACTAGTCATGAGGTAGCATACATGCAAAAACAACCAAGGCAACAACGTCTTGGAAGTAGTCGAGGTCAGCGGAGATAGGCATGATTTCCAATGGTTGGTGGTCGAGGGGAGGAATGGACGAAAGGATGTGGCCGAGCTAACCCCAGAAGACCCCATGTCAACTGAGTGCTGCCTACATAGCCCTGGTGATAGGGCCTCAGGCCAATGTAGTTCTCCCTAGAAGGGAGGGAGGGTCAAAGGGATAAAATGAGTCATGGTCAGGGACAAGATTATGGTTAAAAGAAGGAAAGAAGGTTTGTCCATCAGAGAGATGAACAAACGAGAATGGTCGAGCTAACCTCAGAAGACCCCATGTCAACTGAGTGCTGCCTACATAGCCCTGGTGATAGGGCCTCAGACCAATGTAGTTCAAACAAAGCGTCCGAGTGGTAGACAGGTGGTTAAAATGGTTGATAGATTGGTCGATGATTGGATGAAATGATGAGGAAAAAGATGTTGCAGCCTTTTCCAAATGGTGTATTCTGCAACATTGGTTGAGGGGTTTTTCATCCCTAGCAATATTCCATATTTGTGATGGATGTATGCTAAAAATGAATTGAGGTTTATTTATGCTTTAGCAAGTATTGGTTTATGCTGAACATAAATTGTGGCGGGTCGATAGTTTCCATGTGTATTGGTATCCATAGAAACTAGGGTGAATAGGCTAGGTCAGGTTGATGGTTTGAGTTGAGTCGATTGACAAGCGATGAAGGTGAATGTGACCAAAGTGTAGAAGAAGTGAAAAGCATATTGCTCTTTCATTGACAAGGACCAAAAAGATAGCATAGATAGGGGTTATGAGAACCAAGAGCCCCATTCATGCGTGACGTCGTTGACCGTGGTTATGTTAGAGCGGTAATCGAATCACTTCGACATTAAAGTGAGCTCGAAGTCCCTTGAGCGGGTGATAGGAGGAGGAAGAAGGGTAACTCGTTTTAAGAGAAAAGATAACTTTGCCTCTTTTTATAGGAGACCTTGAGACAACTACAAGCCAAGTCCGTGACTCGTTTTTTTTTTTTTTTTTTTTGCACAGACTGATCAATGCGGGAAGCCTGCATAGAGATGTCATTTGTTTGGTGGTCAGGTTGTGAAGCTGATCAATGCGGGAAGCTTCTAAAATAGTGCTGTTTATTGCCAGATTAGTCATAGCCATCCTTCGAGGGAGTGGTCTAGATTTTTGTTTAATAAAAGGGCTTTTGAATAGCTGTCCTTTGAGGGAGCAGTCTATTTATTACAGCAATGATAGTATAGCTGTCCTTCAAGGGAGCAGTCTGTTTGTTTGATTTTGATATTGATATAGTGACCATGGATATGTTTTGACATCTTGATTTGTTTTTATAGAAATGTGAGTCATGGACAAGATTATAGAAGGTCAAGGACTCCCTTTTATGAGGACAAAGCATCCATACCGCATAAAAGGGTTATAGGAATTGTTAAGAGGAATAGGGTTGAAAGGAGGTAGAATTAAGAGGACGGGGATTGCTCAAGGGACGAGCTCAAGTTAAGTGTCAAGTGGACGAGTACTCGACTAGCAATAGAATGGTCGCAGATGCAACGCATTAAGAGGCTCAGGTTCTGGGCGTCCATCAAGAGAAGACAGACGGTAAGTCCCTGATCCATACTTGTGCGTGATAATAAAAGGTCCGAGCCAATTAGGAGCAAACTTGCCTCATTTACTTCGCTCCATATTGGTCACGTGTTGATTGATGAGTGGATGTGAAGTTGACTGATATGGTTGTTGATTGATCGAGACTAGTTGAATATGTGGATAAAAAGGTTGGTTAATGTTTGGTTGAGATTTGGTCGTTTGATAGTTGGTCAATGGTTGGTCGAGGGTTGATTGGTTGGTATTTGGTCTTTGGTTGGGTCGAATGTTTGGTTGAGTTTGGGTTAAATGTTTGGTTGCTAGTCTGGTTAAGGCTAAGTTGAAAGAGTGATTGATATGTGGTCGAGATTGTGTTGAAAAATTGGTCAAAGTTTGGATGAAGGTTGAATTCCCCCAGCGGCTAGGGAGAATGTTTGACGGATTGGTTAAGGTAGGTTGAGGTTTAGTGGTCAGATGGACTGTGTTGATGTCGAATAAGGGGGTTAAAGGTGATAAAGGAACCAGAACCTGGCGTGGAGATCCCGATTTAGGTGATGAGATTGGAGAGGTATGAGTTAGTGTTGATGATTTGTGGGAGGGAAGGTCTAGAGGATCCTTGATGAGAAGGGAATCCTTTCTCCATTGGTGACGAATGACAGCTTTAAGAGCACAACAACGCTCAGTGTCATGTCCCGGAGTATGATGATAGTGACAGTATTTAGAGTTGTCAAACCAAGAGGGTCTTGATCTGAGAGTTGATGAGAGGGGTGGTGTTGAAGGCTTGATAACATGGTCAAGAAGAGAGGTGTCATTCCCCAGACATTGGCGAATGGCGACCTTGAGGGCACAACAATGTTTCGTGTCGTGTCTAGGTGTGCGATGATACGCACAAATACGAGTGTCGTCGAACCAAGGTGGTTTAGGTCCGAGAGAATGATATGGTTTGAGAGGCGGAAGGTTGAGGCGAGATGACTGCAATAAGTGCCGTAACAACAAGGTATAAGAACCTGCTAACGGGTCTGGATATTTTATTGCAGTGAGGATTGATGACGTTGGTTTGAGAGGCATAAGAGATGTTGGTCGATGATTTGTGGGAGATATATGTTTGACAGGTTGATAGAGTAATGGAGGCGACGTGCCTCTGTGAAGGATGGGAGTAGGAAGCACTCCATTTAAAGTGGATGGATGTGGGCCTAGGATTGAAGGTAATGACGAAGGTGGGGGAGGAGTCCTCCGATGTGGTCTAATGGTCTTCGTTAGTTTGGGTCGAGGGCCACTATTGTGCGAGGCGAGGTTAGATACAGGTTTGGGTTTAGATGTGGACGGAGGTGAGTGAGATGTAACAATCTCAGGCAAAGGGCAAGAGAAAACCGTGATTGGGTCTTCCTCAATCGAAATGGGTGAAGAGATAGGGTCTTCTCTTGGTGGAGAAGAAATAGGAGAGGGTAGCTCCTCAAGTGGGCAGATGGTAGGGATGATCATGCCTTCTGCTTGTGCTTGAGGAGTAGGCAAGGTATGGTCATTGGATGAAGGTAGGGCTAATGGTGTAGGTGTGATCAAGGCATCCTCCAATATAGGAGAAATAGATGGAGGACTAATAGGAGAAGAGGGTTCTTCATCTTGTGAAGAAGGTTGGTCAGGGACAAGAGGTAAGATAGTGTTGACGGTGTGTATATCATGGTCTTGAGGGTCATTGATCATGGTTTGGATGTTGTCTTGAGTAGGTGGGTGATTAGGAAAAGGTTGTTTGAAGATGTCGAGGTTTTGGTTGGGCGGTGCATTCGGGTTATCCAAGATAAGATCGCCCTTGTCTAGCATGTTCTGGACGAGGTTTTTAAAAGTTTGACAGTGATCCGTATCATGGCCTTTGACACGGTGATAGTTACAAAAGTGATTCTCCCTATACCATGCAGGGATAGGTGTTGAGGGGTCGAATTGATGTGGTTGGATTGAAGGGAGATTGAGGACCCCCTGCTTGACGAGTTTATCCAAGACAGAGGTATATGACTCTCCAATTGGAGTGAATTGACGCTGTATGGATTGACGTTGAAAATGTTTATTGATGTAGTCTAATGTTGAAGATATTGGTCGGTTAGTTATTGTTGAATATGATGGTCTAAAGATGACAGTGTTTTCCGACCCCTTAGATTGAGAGTGGGCAGAAGAAGGTCTGGAAGAGGAATGGTCATTGGTTCTTGTGTTAGTGTTACACAATTTGACCTTATCTTCTTCAATAGCGCAGAGTTCAAGCTTTCGGGCCATGGTGAAGGCCTCGTCGAAAGTGTGGAATGTTTGAACCCGCAAGGTGGATGAGATGTGACTGACACATGCTTGAGAAAAGAGCTCAATGAGCTCAGGTTGAGGCAAGGAGAAGGAGAGCTGGTTAATCAGGTCTCTCCAATGGGCGACAAAATCAACTACTGATTCATCGTCAAATTGCCTAATGGAGTAAAGGTCTGTGATCGAGACTTGTTTAGTGATATTGATTGAGAAATGGTCAACGAATAATTGAGCGAGTTGAATGAAGGAAAAGATAGAATGTCTGGCAAGGGAGCTATACCAGTCAAGGGCAGTGCCAGAAAGAGACATAGGGAACGTGCGTAGAAGTAACGCATCGTCGTGGGCGATAAGATAATAGGCATGTCTAAATGCCTGTAGATGTTGTTGTGGGTCTTCCTTACTCTGAAAGCGAGTGAATTTAGGAAGCTCCCAATGGTTGGGGTATGGTCGAATAGGGACAGAAGGATGAATGGGCTCGTTGTAAATCTGGTCATATGAAGAGATATTATTTGAACCGGAGATAGAAGCTTCGAGACTGGACATTTTATCCATCAGCATCTTGATGACGTTTGCTGACGGATTGGTGGACGGAGTGCCCCTAAGGTTGTAAGGCGCTTGAAAGAGGCTAGAGGAGGTATGCGATGTAGTCGGTTGTACCAATAAGGGTGCAACGTACGGATGACTAGTTGCAGGGGCAGAAGTAGGGGTTAAGGGTGGTTGCGTCATGAAGGTCAAAGGTATAAGTTGACTAGGCACCGCCAAAGGTGGTTGAATAGCGGCACTGGTAGAGGGATAGGTTGGCACTCCTACATTTGTGGGCGCAAGAGTGTAAGGGGTCGAGACAATCAAGTTCTGATACGATGTAAAACTTGGTTGATTCATAGATGATTGAGGGGGTAACGAAACCCCGATGGAGGTCGGTCTAAAAATAGACGAAGAGGCCAAACTTTGCATATTGGCCATGGTTGAGTTAACGGTTGAGACGAAAGGCTGAGTCAAAAAAGGTTGGGTGGCGAATGGTGTGGATGTCGTCGCCACATCACCCGAAAGGTTTTGCGTTGGGTTTCTCGCGAGATAGTTATGGAGGGCTGTGGTATTGAGGTCCAAGAATTTTTTAAAATCCTGGTCCCCTTCAGGGATGATGGGAAGTTGAGTCGGGGTCAGGGTCGGTCCTGTAGGAGTTCTTTCAGTCTCCGAGTGGAACTCCATGATAGGACGGGTTAGAAATGGGGTAGACAAAAGTAGTTGACGGCCAGAGTGGTCAAAAAGGGCCTTGGTTTGACTGTGTGTCAAAACCATAAAAGGCAAGAGAGAATGTCCTTACGTGCTCAAACAAGCAGATAAGAACTAAAAAGATGAAGACACAAGCAGATCCTAAAATTCTAGAAGTAAAATTTTTAGGATTATAGTGGTTTATGCCTTAGAATGTGTGTTTGGGGAGGTTGGCTTTGTGAGTCGGGTCCTAGAAGAAGTCTATGGATGGTTTCAGGTTTTGTTATGGTGTTCAAGAAGTCTGTGTTAGGGTCTGGTACGTGGCCTAGTGTTAAGGAGCAAGCTCCCCTCACTTCACGATTCCAGTGGTTAGCTGGTTTTGCTTAGCCAAAATATACCTCGCCTAGAGATTATACTCCGCCAGAGAACGGAGTGGGCTTCCCCCTTGGTAATGAAATCCAAGTAGGGTTACCGAGACAGGTAAGGTATCCGCTGGGGGATGAAATCCCAGTCGGGCCTTGTCTCAGGTAAGTTAAAATGTTTGTTTTGTGCAGGTGGTTTGGTCGTGTAACATGAAGTGATCTAGATTAATTCAATATGCGGTTTAATTACTATGTGTGGTCTAAGAGATGCAGGCAAACAGAAATGAATGCAAAGTGTTTTAATGTCCAAGTCGAAATGTTTGTTCGTATGAAGACAAATGGAAAAAGAGTCGAAGAATATGAGTTTAGCTAGTCTAGAAGTGTAAGAAAGAAATGTTCATTTTAGTTTTGCTTATGATGTCGTTTAAGAAGAGACGAAAGGAGGTGAAAAGGAAGAAACCTAATGCGCCTAAATGAATGAAAGAAAGAAAGAACCCAAGGAGGATCTAGGGTCCCACCGGGCGTGCCAGAATGTTTCTATGCAAAATTGCTTTCTACATTCAAAGAAGAAATAAAGAAACTGAAATAAAAGGTTAAGGCTAGAAGTACCTGATAAAGTCAAGCGCACCGTAATCAGACATTGGAAGATTCTCCTCTTTGGCTGTGGAGGAATGACACCTGCGAAAAAGAGACTAAAACACGGAAAGATGTTAGTCAAAGATATGGTGGGTTGTCAGGCGAACGCCCGATCCCAGAAGTACAAAGACTCCCTAAAAGGATATCAACCCACTGATAAAAGGCGTAATATTGGATGAAAGTAGATAATAAAAGATGAAATGACAGAAATAAATGACAAAAAATAAAAAAAGCGTACCTGATATACAGCACTGTTCTGCACAGTTGCCGGTGTCGGTCTCTGTGGTGCCAGCGTTTGTCTGGGAAGGTGCCGACGTCGGCTAAGGTGCCGTCGTCGGTCGGGGTAGTGACCGGCGTCGGTAGGGGCAGGTTCTGAAAAAGTCTGAACAGGTTCAGGCAGGGTCTGAGAGAGTCGGGACAGGGGCAGGGATGTAAACGAGGGATGCTGGGTCTGAACAGAGTCAGGACAGGGTCTAGGTAAGGTCGGGTCGGGTCTGAGGAATCGGGATAACAGAACTGATAAATAATAACTAAGGAAGAAATAAAATAAATAGAATAAATACTTACCTGCCAGAAGACATGATGAAAGCCATAGTTGGAGTTGTCTGTGCAGATTGGTTGATGCCGAGAGTGTTGATGTCAGAGTTCGCAGGTTGATGATTGCTCGGGGTTCGATTGATCAGCATTTCGAATAGCGTTCAGGATAGCGTTTGGGGTCTGGTCTCGAATGGTTGGCAGAGGTTGATGAAGGCGGGGGACGGTTCCAGAAATGGTTCGTCAATCGTTTTAGGAAACTGAATGATAACTGATAACGGATAACGGCAAGGTGACCGACGTCGGCAGGATTGCCGACGTCGGCCGATAAGTGACCGACGTCGGCGACATCGGCCGGGTAAAGACCGTCGTCGGCAGATGCACAATGGGGATAGAGTCTAGCTTTAGCTCTGTGCTCATTGTTACATGCTGCCAGGGTCAAGGTTGGTGGAACAAGTGATCGACAAGGGTTAAATAGGCGAAGAAGAATAAGACGGGGAGTGACCAGGGGATTCGACACGATTTCGGTGTCTACAATGCCACTTAGATAAGGAGAGATAGGAATATCCTCAAAGCTAAAAATATAAGTGTCAATAAGAAAACTATAAAAATATTGGGTACCTTTAAGATAGATCTCCATTAGTTCCTCTTAAAGGCTAATAGCCTTAGCTATTTTTAACTTGACTTATTCATCATAGTCATCTTCAATGTCTTTAATTATCACCATGTCTCCCCTGGTCAATTCTAAACATGGAGGCTAAGTGGATGAGACATGTAATTCCTCTATTGTGGTACTACTCATGGGATTCCTAGGATTTCTTTTGTAGACCAAAGGGTTCTTTGGCTGAGTGGGTGAGTCTAGAGGTGATGATGCTCTAGGAGTTGCTACCCCAATAGATGTAATAATTAGACTTTGGGTATAACTTATAGTGGGATCCTCTTGTATTTAGCCTTCTTCATCAAATTTGAGACTAATGGGGTTTCTTTCTTATGTTCCCTTAATTTTGTTGGGCTCAGCTAGCTCAAGCTCTTTTTTTATTGCTTTCAACATTAGAGGGGGTCCTTACTGGAAGGGGGAAACTTGGTCCTTTATTTTCTCTAAGGATTGCCCTCTCCAAAAATTTAAATGTTTCCACCCATTAAAAAGTGCCTTCCTAATTTATAATTTCTTAGTGCAAATAAAAGGCTCACCTTGGATCATACTTAAATGATCCTCCTATAATCTATAAAGTTGTGCTCATTCCAATACCTCCTTATCTGATTGAGCATTCAAAAATTCAAAATCATATTCATAGGGTGAATGACTATATTGAATATTTAACCCATGGATATGTTTTTGGATCCACCCATAGGGATCCTAGTTTTTCTCTATGTTTTTGCTATTTACATTCAGAAGAAAGAAGAAACTAAAGTTAATGGTCAAAGGTTTGTACATTACCCAGATTAAATTACGCACCATATCCACACATTATAGGAGCTCCTCTTTGGCTATGGAGGAAGACACCTATAGAGAGAATAAAACTCAAACAAAGAAAATGTTAGATAAAGATATGGTGGACTACCAAGTGATATGATTGGTCCTAGAAGCGTAAAGCTCCATAAAGGGATGATGGTCCACTATTTAAGACAAAGAGATTTGTAAGAAAAGAAATGGTGAAAGACTAAGAAAGAGAAATAGATAACACGTACATGATTCTTGTAGTTAATCTCTCATAATCACTGACGTCAATTAGTATACCATCATTGGTTGGTCAATGTTGCTGACGTCGATTAGGCTACCAACGTCGGTAGAGCAATAGGCCTTGGATGAGTTTTAGGGTTATGTCTGTGGTCAACATAAGGGTCTGTAGAGATTTAAAGGTCTGTGCAGGGTTTTAGGGAAGTTAATAGGGTCTTATGAGGGATAAAGGTAGAGGGTATGTGTGAGATGAGGATAAGGATATGGGGAAGGCTTCTCAGCCTCTCTAAGAAGAAAGTCAGGTCAAGTTGATAGTATTTAAAAATAGTAAATAGAAACTAATTACTAATGTATTCTAAATTACTAAAATGAGATAGAAGAATACTTAGCTCTGCTTGATGGAGAACCAGAGGTGTTTGAGTGCTTATTCCTATTGCGGCTGATGTCGAGGTCCTTGTGCAATGTTTCAGTCCAATCTGGAGTGACTTGCATAGAGTTTCTATAGCCAAGGGAGCATTAGTTGAATTTTAATGATTGGTCTCAGAGTGAGTGCATTGATCTAAAAGAGTCCAGGGGTAGAGAGAGAGTCTAGGGGGATTAAAGAGTTTGGGGCCAAAACTCAATGTTAGAGCTTAGTTTAAGTAAATGATGTCAATGATTCTACCAGTGTCAATTGATAATTGACCAACATCGGCAGAGGAAGAATGGGTAAAAGGGCTATTTTTAGCCCTCTACCGATTTCTCCATTTTCCAAGTTCATTTGCCATTGTAAAATGGTTAAAAGATGGGTTTATTAGGCACGAGAGTTAGTTAGGAGGTTAGGAAGGAGTGAGAATAGGTCTTGGGTGACTCATAGGGTGAGAAATGGTCTAAGGGTGAGGTGTCCAAGGTGAGGTGTCTAGGGTGATGTCATTAATTTAAAATAAGTAGTTTATTTTAAATTAATAAAGTGTGTAAGTGACCAAGGGGAGTCGACACAATATTGGTGTCTAAATTTGCCCCTTTTTGTCTTGTTGGTTATTCTAACGAACTGCAAGACAAAAATAAGGTGTTGTTGCCCCAAGTATGAGATGAGGTATTCCCCCTCAAAGTGGGAGTCAAGGGAAAGTAACCTGATATCAAGTGCTGATTTGATAGGTAGTGGATGGTATGGTGAAGTTGGAGTGTGAACACTATAATAGTTGAGATTGCGCATATGCTACTTCACATGATAGGCAGGTCAAATTATCACAAGCAAGGTCGAGGAGTGCTAAAATTGAAGTAATCAGTCCCCAAATTTTAGTCATATCTGATTGGGTTAAATGATCAAAACTATAGCTCCAATGGTCGAAGAGGACTAAAACCAAAATAACTAGTCCCCAGCTTATTAGTGGTAGCTAATTGGGTTAATCGATCAAAGCTATACCTCTAATGGTCATCGTGTTCTAAGTATCTGGGCTAGGAAGTGCTCCTAGAAAACACAAAAATGTCACAAATATTAGGGATCAACTTGGGTACAATCCAACAATACGTGTGAGGGTCATAATGTGATGTGTATATAATTTGCTAACTATTCGTGAGGTAACATATGTAATCAAAACAACTAAGGCAAAGTTGTCTCAAAAGTGGTCATGGTCTAAGGAGATAGTTGAGATCTCCAAGGTCATTGGTCGAGTCAAGCTGAGATATAAGTGATCTCAAGTGTTGTTTGTTGTGGTCATGGAGATGTATGTGATTTCTAATGTGCCCCATGAGAAGTTGAAGGTGACTTCTACAATGTTAGGGTTGGTTGTTTAGTCATGATTTTAGACTAGGTTTAGGTCATGGTTAAAGGCTATATGGTTGGTCCATCAAATAGATGAACAAATGAATGAATGGCTGACATCAAAAAGGAGATGATCAGGCAAATGGTCGAGCTAACCCCAGAAGACTTCATGTCAACTGAGTGCTACCTACATAGCCCCTATTTTAAGGGCCTCAAGCCAATGTAATTCTTCCCAAAAGGGAAGAAGAGGGTTGGTTATAGATTGGGTTTGACTAGGTTGAGTCATGGTTAAAAGTTATATGGTTGGTCCGTCAGATAGATGAATGAACAAATGGCCGACAACATTAGGGAGATGATCAGGTGAATGGTCGAGCTAACCCTAAAAGATGCTATGTCAATTGAGTGCTACCTACATAGCCCCTATTTTAAGGGCCTCAAGCCAATGTAGTTCTCCCCAAAAAGGAAAAAGCTGGTCAAAATAGTTGATAGTTGGTTTTGGTTAGGTTGGTGTTGTTTAGCATTTCCCATATGTGTGATGGTACATGCTTGAAATGATGAATGTATGATGATGTTACAGCCTTTTCCATATTGTGTGATGGTGTATTTTGTAACATTGGTGATGTGGTTTTTCATCTCTAGCAATTTTCCATATTGGTGATGGTGTATGCTAAAAATGAAATGTAGGATGATGTTATAGCCTTTTCCATATTGTGTGATGGTGTATTCTATAACATTAATTATGTGGTTTTTCATCCCTAGAAATTTTCCATATTAGTGATGGTGTATGTTAAAAATGAAATGAGTATATTTATGCTTCATCAAGTTTCCATATTGGTGATGGTATATACTTGACATAAATTGTGTTTGGTTGATAGTTTCCATGTGTATTAGTTTCCATAGAAACTAGTGTGAATGGGCTATAATAATTCATATAACACAAATGGGCTATTGAATAAATCATGATGTTATGTTAGTGGTTGGACAATGTTGGGGTTTGGTTTGGTTTAGTTTGGTTAGATAATGATCTGGTTGTATGTGACCAAGGTGTGTAAGAAGTGAAAGGTGCATTGCTCTTTCATTGACAAAGACCCTAATGATAGCATAGATAAGGTTTGTTGCAAATAAAAGCCCCGTTCATGCATTACGTCATTAACCATTGGCTTATGTTAGAGAAATACTCTAATCACTTGATGTTAAGTGAGCTCAAAATCCCTTGAGTATGTTTGGGTAATAGGTGTGATGATGTGATATGTCAGGATAGTACAACCTTTTTTAGCAGGGATAACTTTGCCCCTTTTATAGGTGACCCTGAGAATAAGTATAGACAAGTCCATGACTTAATAGTTTGTCAGTCAATTTTTCTTTTTGGGGGTAGACTGATCAATGTGGGAAGTCCACTTGGGGATGTTGTATTTTTTTTATGGTCATGTTGAATCTGATCAATACGAGAAGCTTCTGAGAGGGTGCTGTGTATGTAGCAAAATTTAGGCATAGCCATCCTTTGAGGGAGTGGTCTATAGTTTTCTTTGTATGTTTGAATGTCTTTAAATAGCTATCCTTCAAGGGAGTAGTCTAGTAATTACAGTAATTATGTAGCTATCCTTCAAGGGAGCAATCTACATTTATAGTTTATGACCTTTTATTAGGCATCCAGTTGTATGTGTTTTTATTTTTATTTTTTTGACTGGACTTTTAGTCATGGACTAGACTATAGAGGTTTAGGGTTTCCCTTTTATTAGGACAAAGCATTCATGCTTGACAAAAGGGTTGACTAATGTAAGAATGATGATGATGGGGGTTGCTCAAGGGATGAGCTCAAGTTTAAATGTCAAGTAAATGATTACTTGATTAACAGTAGAATGGTCATAGATGTAAGGCATTAAGAGGCTCAAGTTTTGGTCAGCCTTTAAGAGAAGACAGATGATAAGTACCTAATCCATACTTATGCATTATGATGTAAGGTCTAAGCCAATTAGGAGCAAACTTGCCTTGTTTGTTTCTTTCCATATTGGTCACATGTTGGTTTTCCTTAAGGATGAGATCTCTGATTTTGAAATCTCGCTCTTTCAGATTATGGTTGTAGGCATATTTTGGTCGATGTTAGATGTGAATTTGGTTAGTATGTTGTTGGCATTTGGTACAATGCCAAACATAGTCATTGCAGTCTTGGTTAAGAGTGGGCCAATAATAGCCCAGGTGGAGGATTCATTTTACAACTGAGTTATTGCTGAAATGTTCCCCATAAATCCCATCATGGACTTGTTTGATGACATGGGATGTTTTAGTGGTTGTTAGGCATTGGAGAAGGAGGCCATCAAGACCTCATTTGTAGAGAAGACCCCTTAGCATGGTGTATCGAGTAGTACTCTTGATAAAAGCCTATCATCCATTGCTAGAGAGGTTGGGAGGCATGATAGAATATGTCAAGTAGTCAACAAGTCATTTATACCAATCGTCATGTGGACTAGAGAGATTAGGAGGAATTTCCTCTAGAGATGTTGGTTGAGATGTGCCCAAGATAGAAATCTTGGGTCTTGGTGGTTGAGAAGGTTTGATGAATGGATATGTCAAAGGGGTTTAGGGCTTGATGTCAACATTAATGGTGTTGATTTTGAATATAGGGGGAGAAGGTGATAGAGGGACCATAGTCTTGTATGGGGATCCCAATTTAGGTGAGGAGGTTTGGGAGGCATGGGATGGTGTCAGTAATTTATCAAAAAAGTGGTTGAAAGAATCTTCAGTGTGAGGGTGTCCTTTTTTAGGTGTCAGTGAATGAAAACCTTAAGGGTAGAGCAATGCTTAGTACCATACCCAGGTGTACAATGATACCAATAGATTTGAGTGTCATCGAACCAAGATAGTTTTGATCTGAGAGATTGGTATGGTTTAATGGGTAGAAGAGTGATGCTAAAAGATTGCAACAATCGACATAACATTGAAGCATAAGAACCCACTAATGGGTTTGCACTCTTTACTGCAGTAGGTATTGACAACTTCTATTTAGGAGTTGTAGGAGGAGTTTTTTGTACCATCTTTTCGATTGGTGGTGTGGCCACATGTGTAGATGGCACTTTTTTGATGAGATGTGTCAAATTTATTGGAGGAAATATATTTTTGATGGGTTAAGAGTGTAATGGAGGCAATTCACTTCTGTGAGGTGTTGGGATAGGGAGCACTCCTTTTAAGGTAGAAGGATGTGGACCCAAGATAGATGGTAATAGTGAAGGTGGGCGAGGAGTTCTCTGACATGGTTTTGTACCCTTTTTTAAAATGGTTTGAGGACCACTTTTGTGCTGGGTGAGGTTCAAATCTACCTTCACTTATGGGTGAGTGAGGTTTGATATAGGGAAAACATCGAGAGATTTAATCTGTTTTAGCATGATGGACACCTGTGAGGGTTTGGACAAGGTTGCATGAGGCTTTATAGTCATTCATTTAGAAGATTTGGGTGATTTTGAGAGTAGAAGTATGTTAGATGTAGTAATCATGGGCCAAAGGTGAGAGAGAACCATTATCGGATCTTCCTCAGCTGAAGTGGGTGAAGTGGAAAGTTTTTCTCTTAGTGGAGAAGGGATTGGAGAATGTGGCTCTTCGAGAGGATAGAGTGCAGGGATGACCATGCCTTCCACTTGTGGTCTAGTAGAGGGGAAAGTATGATCCTCCATTGATGATAAGAAGGATGAGGGAGTGGCAGCTGGTGTTGGTACCATCAAGGCATCCTCTAATATGGGAGAGGTCAAAGTAGACTCTCCTACGTGTAAAAGGGGGTTGGTTGAAGGACTATCCTCCATTAGTGGAGGATGAATAGGAGAAGAAGGCTCTTCTACCTATGGTGGAGAAATGGGTTGATTAACCTCTTCAGACTATTGGAGAGGTTGGTTAGAAACCATGTCGACCATGTGTATATTGTGCTCTTGAAGGTCATCAGCCATTGTCTGAATGTTATTCTGACTTGGGGGATTGTTAGGGAATGGTTGCCTAAAGATATCTATGTTTTGGTTAGCTGATGCATTTGGGTTATCCAAAACAAGATCCCCCTTATCTAACATGTCTTGAATAATGTTTTTGAAAGTTTTGCAATTGTCTGTGTCATGACCCTTGACATGATGATAATTACAAAAGTCATGTTCCTTATACCATGTAGGGATGGCTTTTGAGGGATCAAATTAGGGTGGTTAGATTTAAGGGAGATTGAGGACTCCCTGCTTCACTAGTTTATCCAATACAGAAGCATATGATTCTCTTATTAGAGTGTATTGATGCTGTATATACCATTATTGGAATTATTTTGTGATGTATTCTGATGTGGAGGGTTGAGATTGGTTAGTTGTTGTAGAGGATGATGACCTAAGTACCATAGCATTTGCCGATCCCTTAGATTTGGAGTGGGAAGAAGTAGGTTTGGATGAAGAAGGGTCATCAGATTTTGTGTTACTATGCAATTGGACCTTGTCTTCTTTGACTACGTGGATTTCAAGCTTTTGGGCCATGGTGAAAGCTTCATCAAATGTGCAAAAATTTTGAACCTGCAAAGTGGATGAGATGTGCTTGGCACATGCTCTTGAAAAGAGCTCAATGAGCTCAAGTTGAGGTAATGAAAAGGAGATTTGGTTAATCAAACCTCTCCAATGGGTGACGAAGTTAGCTATTAACTCATCATCAAATTGTTTAATAGAATAGAGGTCTATGATGGAGACCTTCTTAGTGATGTTGATTGAGAAGTG
The DNA here is from genome assembly GCA_037957365.1 of Torreya grandis. Classification (NCBI taxonomy): domain Eukaryota; kingdom Viridiplantae; phylum Streptophyta; class Pinopsida; order Cupressales; family Taxaceae; genus Torreya; species Torreya grandis. The sequence continues at coordinate 1,801,111 of JARHVA010001152.1, read as the reverse complement.
GTCAAGAAATAGCTAGGCTAGTTGAGTGGTGGTATAGAGAGAATGACTGGTAATATAACTATACCAGTCAAGGGCAGTGCTAGAAAGTGACATGGGGAATGTGCGAAGTAATAACGAATCATCATGTGCTATAAGGTAGCAAGCATGTCTAAATGCTCGTAGATGTTATTGTGGGTCCTCTAAACTCTGAAAGTGAGTAAACTTTGGGAGTTCCCACTAGCTAGGATATGGTCGAATAGGGACTGAAAGATGAATAGGTTCATTACATATTTATTCATATGAAAGAACATTGCTTGAACCAGAAATGGATGTCTCAAGGTTACACATCTTATCCATCAACATCTTAATTAGATTAGTTGATAGATTGGTAAGAGGGGCACCCCTTAAGTTATAGGGTACCTGGAAGGCATTGAAAGGGGCGTATGATGTACTTGGTTACATTTGTATAGGTGTAACATATTGGTAGTTCATCATAGGGACTAATGTCAAGGCCAAAGGGGCTTGTGCCATGAAGTTGGAGGGCACAAATTGAGTAGATGTCACCAATGGTGGTTGAATAGTGGTAACACTAGTAAAAGGATAGGTAGTCACTCTTGCATTTATAGGTGCAAGAGTGTGTGAGGTAAAGACAATCAAGTTCTGAAAAGGTGTCGAACTTGGTTAAATTGTCTATGGTTGAGGGGGTATGGAAACCTTGATGAAGGTAGGTCTAAAAATAGAAGAGGAGGTCAAATCTTGGACATTGGCCATGGTCGATTTAATGGTTGAGGCAATGGGTTGAGTGATTATGGGTTGGGTAGTGGATGGTGTTGATATGATTGCCACTTCAACTGAGGAAGTTGGTATCCCATAAATAGGATTGCCTGAAGGGTCTCATGTTTGGCTTCTAGCAAGATAATGTTGGAGAGCCTTGACGTTGTGGTCAAGGAATCTCTCAAAATTTTGATCCCCTTCAGGAACAATTAGAGGTTGATTAGGGGTTGGTTAGATAGGAGTACGCTCAGTGTCTAAAGTGTACTCCATTTGGGGACTTGATATAAAAGGTGAAGGTGGAAGTGGTTGTTGACTTGTGTGGTCAACAAGAGATTTGGCTTGACTGCATGTCAAAACCATTCAAGGTGAAGGGGGTTGAGGTTCCAAAAACTATGTGTTTCAATTTTAGAAAACCAAAAGTTGTGTTTAACAGCAAAAAAGTTAGGTTTTAAGTTTGTTTTTTGAGAAGAAAATTTGTTGACAATGACTGACGTCAGTTGAAAAACTGATATCGATGAAGATATGTTGCCGATGTTGGTGGAAAAACTGATGTCAGTGAAGATAAGTTTCTGACGTCGGTGGAAAAACTGATGTCAGTTTCTGTGTATTTCTAAAAACTTAGAAAACTAAAAGTTTTTAAAAGAAAAAGAAATTCTAGGTTGTTTAAGACCTTAGAATGATGCATCCTTACCAGCTCAAAAAATCAAATAAAAATAGTAGAATTAATGATGGCAAGCAACCTCTAAACATTAAATTCTTAAGAATAAATTTTAGAGTCGTGGTGGCTTATGCCTTAGAAGAATATGTTTGGGAATTGGGCTTTTAGAACAGGTCCTAAAAAGGAAGTCTATAGTTGGTTTTGGGTTATGTTTTAGTGCTCAAAAATCTGTGTTAGGTTCCATACATGGCTTGGTGTTGGGGCTTGCTCCCTTCACTTCATGAACCTAGAGCCAAGTTAGGTCGCTTAGCCAATATATACTTTGCCTATAGTTTATACTCTGCTAGAGAACAGAGTGGGTCCTCCTCTTGGTGGTGAAATCCAAGTAAGATCACTGGGAAGGGTAAGGTATCTGCTAGGTGATGAAATCCTAGATAGGCCTTGTCTCAGGTAAGTTTAAATGTTTGATTGTGATAGTGGTCTGGTTGTGTAACATATGTGTACTATGATTTATTCATAATGCGTTTAATTATTAAGTGAGCTAAATATGCATTCAAGCAAGAATGAAATGCAATTATTTTTAACCCAAATTGAAATGTGTTTGTTCAGATGTAAACAAGTGGAGAAAAGGTTAAGAGTATGAATTTTCACTACTCTATGATGTAGGTAAAAAGTGACAAGAAGAAAAAGAAAGATGTTCTTTTTACCTTGTGCTAATGGTGTCTTTTCAAAATAAAGAGATAGAAGAAGGATGCAGGAAGAGAATCTAATGCATCTATATGAAAAGTTTGCTTTTAGAAGACTGAACCCAAGGAAAACTCTAGGGTCCCACCGGGTGTGCCAGAATGTTTCTCTACATTTTTTCTATTTACATTCAGAAGAAAGAAGAAACTAAAGTTAATGGTCAGGGATTTGTATGTTACCTAGATTAAGTTGCACACCATATCTAAGCATTTTAGGAGCTCCTCTTTGGCTATGGAGGAAGATACTTATAGAGAGAATAAAACTAAAATAAAGAAAATGTTAGATAAAGATATGGTGGACTGCCAAGTGATATGCTCGGTCCCAGAAGTGTAAAGCTCCGTAAAGGGATGATGGTCCACTATTTAAGACAAAGAGATTTGTAAGAAAAGAAATGGTGAAAGACTAAGAAAGAGAAATAGATAACATGTACCTGATTCCTGAAGTTAATCTCTGATAGTCACCGATGTCAGTTAGTCTACCATCATCGGTTGGTCAATGTTGCCGACGTTAGTTAGGCTGCCAGCATCGGTAGGGGCAATAGGCCTTGGATGGGTTTCAGGGTTATGTCTATGGTCAGTAGAAGGGTCTATAGAGATTTAAAGGTCTGTGCAGGGTTGCAAGGAAGTCAATAGGGTCTTAAGATGGACAAAGGTAGAGGGTATGTGTGAGATGAGGATAAGGATATGGGGAAGGCCTCTCAGCCTCTCTAGGAAGAAATTCGGGTCAAGTTGATAGTATTTAGAAATAGTAAATAGAAACTAATTACTAATGTATTCTAAATTACTAAAATGAGATAGAAGAATACTTATCTCTGCTTGATGGAGAACTAGAGGTGTTTGAACGCTTATTCCTGTTGCGGCTAATGTCAAGGTCCTCATGCAATGTTTCAGTCTAATCTAGAGTGACTTGCATAGAGTTTTTATAGCCAAGGGAGTGTTAGTCAAATTTTGATGATTGGTCTCAGAGTGAGTGCATTGATCTGAAAGAGTCTGGGGGTAGAGAGAGAGTCTGGGGGGATCAAAGAGTCTGGGGCCAAAACTCAATGTTAGAGCCTAGTTTAAGTAACTAACATCGGCGATTCTGCTAGCATCGGCTGACAGTTGACTAACGTCGATGGGGAAGAATGGGTAAAAGGGCTATTTTTATCTCTCTACCCATTTTTCCATCCACCAAGTGCATTTTCCATTGGAGAACGGTCAAAAGATAGGTTTATTAGGCATGAGAGTTAGTTAGGAGGTTAGGAAGGAGTGAGAATAGGTCTTGGGTGACTCGTAGGGTGAGAAATGGTCTAAGGGTGAGGTGTCCAAGGTGAGGTGTTTAGGGTGATGTTATTAATTTAAAATAAGTAGATTTTAAATTAATAAAGTGTGTAAGTGATCAAGGGGAGTCGACACAATATTGGTGTCTACACCTAGTACTTATGTGGAAGTTCATGGAAAGGATAGCTCTTGAATTTTCCATTTGCATCTTCAATATGTTTTCTTATTATATATGTCATTCTACCAATGGTGATCAGATGGACAAAATATATGGATTTTTTCTACCTTGCCAAATCTTCCTCTACACTCTTCCATAATTAGAAAGCAATCTTTTATTTAGTTAACATATCTGAAACAAAAACACAAGGGGGTAACCTTGTTCCCCCATACCTTGATGATAGTAAAATTGGGGTAGAGGAAGAAATATCCCTTTTCATCTAGGTTATTGACTATATTATGCCCAATATGAGACAGAGGAAATATATGAATAGCTTTCCAAATATGAAGATAAACATCCTTAGTGTGATCTAGGAATTTGAATAAAGAGAGGATGGTTAGTATGGTGTTAGTTCCAAAATGAAAAAAAAATGAAATAAACATACTAATAGCATAACATCTCTAGGCCTAGACACTAGGGAGAGCTTAGTTAACAAAATAAAATGACAAACACAACTAAAAATTAAGGAATGAAAACACAAGAATTCCTTCAGCTTCCTTGGATGCTCCAAATGCCTTTGTAGTGGTCGCTTATTTGGCTTGTGCTCATGAAGTCCTTGGTAATAGAAGCTTGACAACCTACATATCTCCTTGGCACCTTTGGCTTATAGCTTGGCTTGGCTTGGCATCAATTTGGCATGATAACACTAGATGAAATGGCTTCTTGAAGATACTTTTACATTATAACTTTGCACCAAAATAGCTTAGAAATGATGTTCATGGCCTCTCTATTTATAGATTTTTGGATTTGATTAGAATCAACCTGAACTATCCATCTCAAGATTGAGATGTGTGGTTGAGGATTAATTCAATTTTTGGAATCAAGTTTGTAATTATCCTCATCATGACATCAGAAAAAGGGGCCATTAAGAGGCATGGATGGAATTGATGAGGCATGGAGGGAATGAATCTTGATATTTGTGGCATTTATGGCCTAGGGATGTCTTCCTAAGAAATGAGGTCACTTGATGATGTAGATATTCAATATTCATTTCCAAAAAAAAGTATTCAACAAGTTTTCATGAAATTCTTTATTAGGCTCTAATTTGGATTAATTAGCTCTTAAGCATGATTAAGCACTTTGTGCACAAATTACTCAAATTGATCAGAATGCCTTGTTATTAGTCTAAAATATGACTATACTAGAATTGGAAGCCAATGTCAGATGTGTTGGATCCATTATCCCATTTAAGATGTTACCAAAAAAAATAATAACATGTGTCATATGTATAATATTTGATAAAAATGAGCAATCTAGAACACCTAGGTGCAAATTTGGCATTTTGACTCAAAATGAACTGATCAAAGTTAGTTGGCCCATAAATTACATTATCCCATTTAGTGATACCCTCACCAAAATTGGCACTTGAATATGTAATTTTCACATAATTTAGTGCGCTTTAGTGTTTTTAAGCCAAATTATGCATTTTAGCTAGAATTTGGCCAAAAGCCTAATTGAAAGTCATTAGTGACTAGATTTAGGTGTCTATAGTTTGCCCCTATTTGGGAAGTTGTTGCAAGCTATAATCATAGTAACATCTTCTCAAAGAATGAAAAGGTCTTGTATGCCTAGCACTACAATGATGATAAACTAACTATATGATTCCTCCTCAAGGGAACAGTTGGCACAAGTAGGTTGATAAATGGTCCCTTAAAAAGAAAGAAGAAAAATTAGGGGACCAAAGAAAGGAAAGATGATGGAGTGAAAACAAAATGATAATGAAAAATTAGTCAAAATCATTGAGAATGCAAGTGGGATGGTGCACAATGGTTTTCTCAAAGGCAGTTATAAACATTGTACCCCAATAATGGCAATGTGGTATGATAACATAATGATTTGCCCAAAGGTGGTTATAATCATTGAGAAGATGGAGCTACCCCAGCTAGGATATACAAACAAGAGAATAGCATGCCCTTATATAGGTATAAAAAGTAAAGTGGTGACAACACAATGATTTGCCCAAAGGTGGTTATAATCATTGAGAAATGTAGGTGGGATGGTGTGCAATGATTTGCCCATAAGCAGTTATAATCATTAGACTCTGATTATGGAAAATATGATAAACTTGACTGAGGATGATGATAAATGAACACAAATGGTAATGATGAATTGGAATAACCTACTAGTAGGGAGATGTTCTTCTGAACTAATAAAGGTTAAAAAAATTTCATGTTTAATTACTTTGTTTGGGATATGATTGGGAGTGAATCATGATGTCAGTGCTGAAGAAATGCTACCATTGCTAAATAGACTTCTTGAAGCTTAGGTTTGTTGTAGCACATGTGGTAGGAATCATGATATAACATCATGAGGACTTGGCTAAAATATGAATGATAACTAACTCCCATAATCAAATAGTCAATAGAAAATAATGCACCAATGATAAAAACCATGATGACAATGTAACATATGAATAGAGATGGATTCAAGTATAAGTGTGGGAAAGGAATCACATAATGAATACATAAACTAAATCAAGGAAATAATGTTGGAAGTAAACAAATAGACAGACAAATAAACAAAATAAGTAGAAACAAACAAATAATGCAATAAAACCCTATGAGCATTGCCCCTAAAAAATAGGTGACAACTTAACAAATGAACAAAAGGGGGGAATAAAAGAAAAGGAAGGGGGTGGTCAAGCTATCTCCATATGCACTAGGTAAGTGGATATTGCTTACATAGTTCTATGGATATAATATCTAATAAAAAAAACTTTAGGCCAAATGTAGTTCTCCCAGGGAATGAGAAGAATGTGATAATTGAGGAAAACAAATAGAATGGATGTGATGGAAGAATAGGAATGATCTTGAAAAATGGCAAGTGCATGAGAGAAAAAGGCCAAAAAGGATGGGAAAACTAAATGATAAGTTTTTTTCTTATAATTTAGTAAGGGTTCCCAGAATCCTTAAGGCAAAAAAGTGGTCAATATTTTTTTTTCTTTTTTAGCAATTTTTTCAATGTTTTTGGAATTTTTTGGAGTGTCTCAACTTGATCAAGAATGATGAGACAATAAATGGTTCAAGCTTGCAAAACATTGAGAGCATTTAAACTAAGTTTTCTCACAAAATGGTGAGAGCGTTTAAACTAAGGTTACTCATAATATGGTGAGAGTGTGGCTTAGGTTGCTCACAAAATGTAGAGAGCATGGGGAAAAGGGTGACTGAGCTGACCTTAATAAATATTGAGTGCTACCTACATAGTCCCAGAGTAGGACCTCAAGTCATTGTAGTTCTACCCTTACATAAGAGGAATTTGACTAGTGTAGCAGTCAATTCAAACAAAATAGGCATAGTTGGTAAAAAGGCATAGGATGACATAGGAAGTGGCAATTTCATACATCAAGGATTAATGTTTCCCCTAGTTTTCTCATAGGTGGTTATAACTAGGACACAATGACATAGATAAATGGTACTAATTTCCCCAAACTTAGTTATAATTAGTAACAAGACTGGTGGTAAGAAAGGAATAACAAACGAATGATGAAACTATCAAAACTTCTATCACACTATCCCAAAATATGATCTCTATCTGAAGTTCTTAAACTAACTGATGAAACTGATAAGATACCTTGATGCTAAAAATGTATAATGAGTGGTAAAAAACTAGGGTCAAATAGCTAGGATTTAACACACACTAGGCTAATAGGTTAGAAATGGAAAGTGGAAAGGATAAAGAGGATGGTTAAGGATGGTATTTGTACAAAGAAGAATAGTGATAAAATGGCATAACTAAATTACTCTATACAAAAAATACACCTTATCAGCTCTAAAAATTCAACTTTGTCTAGTGTGGTAAACTTGTATGCTCCTAATCCATAATCTATAGTAGTGATGAAAGGCCCTATCTAGTTTGGTTTGAATTTTCCTTTATGTTTCTTCTAAGCTATGGTACTCTTTTGGTTTTCTTTGAGAAAAAGATCACCAAGTTCACATATTTTATTCTTAACATGTCAATTATAGTGGCCTTTGAGTCAGTTCTGATATGCTTGAAGATTTTTAAGCATGGGTATGCATTTCTCATCAAGTAATCCTAGCTCTTATAGGTGAGCTACTTGATAGTCATGATCATCCATGACATGCTTGAAAGAGATACATAGTGAAGATAATTTGACCTCAATGCAAACGATGGCTTCAATACCATAAATAAGTATGTAGTGGCTCTTGTGGGGGTATGATGATTAGTATGATATGCCCAAAGGGTAAGTAGTATTTTGAGGTGCCAATCATGGCTAAAATTATTAACTATCTTTTTGAGAATATTGATAATGGTTTTGTTGGATGCCTCAGCCTAGCCATTACCTTGAGGGTGATATGCTTTATAAAAATGTTGTGTGATGTTATACTAAGTAGATAGCTGGTCTAAATCTTTATTCTTGAATGATCCTCCATTATTAGATATAATTTCAGAGGAGATACCATATCAAAAAATGACCTGGTTGAATATGAATTTGGAAATTTTCTTCACAATCATGTAAGTGAGTGGTATAGATTCAACCCACTTAGTGAAATATTTGGTGGTAGTAAAGATATGTTTATTATCATCAGATGAAGTGGGGTTAATCTTCCCAATGAGGTCAAGTTCCCATGTATAAAATGGCCATGGTGTCAACATCAATTTCAAATTTTTTACTAGGGTATGAATCAGATTAGCATGTCGTTGATATTTGTCACACTTTTTTACATATGTAGTGGTATCTACATCTATTATGGGCCAATAGTAAATAGTACACAAGATCTTTTTGGATAAGAATGACCCACTAGAATGGGCTCCACATACTCCTTCATGTACTTCTCTTAATACTAATATAGACTCTATCAAAGTTAAACAATGAAGCAGAGTTCCATCAAAATTATGATGATAAATGGTGGATCCAAGTAAAGTATAACAAATGGAATGATGAATGAAGGCTTTAGTTTGTTTTCAAGATAGATTAGGTGGTATAACTTGGTCATGAAAGTAGTTGTAAAGGTTTTAGTACCTAATAGAATTAGGACCAACAATATCACAAATCATGGCAATGGTTGAAGGTTCATGAGCTGGTGCTAAAAAATTCTTGATGAGGAACTGATATTCTCTAGCTTTATCTATTTGTCAAATTAGAGAGCCAATAGTAACCATGGCATCTAAATTTTTATTATTAGCCCTTGGTATGTGCTCAAGTTGAATGTTGGAAATTTGTTTTTTAAGAGTGTCAACCATGGCTTTATATGGAACCAGCTTATCATCTTTGGTCTATAGATGATCTATACATTGATTGATGATTAACTGAGAATCACCATAAACTTATAAATGAGATATATCCCAATGCACTAATTTTTGAAGTCCTACAACAAGTGCTTCATACTCGGCCATGTTGTTTGTACAAGGAAAGCTAATTCTAAATGATTTAGGGATTATATCCCCCTATGGTTTAATAAATAATAGAATTTCCCCTGATCCATGTGCAATAAATGAACCATCAGAATATAGATTTCAGGGCTACTCCTGAAGGGGTGTGGCAATGATGGTCATGATGGATTCATCAAGAAATTAAAATGTGACTAGTTGTGTGTCTATGAGAGGTGCTTCAGTAAGTTGATCTGTAATAACTTATCCCTTGATTGCCTTCTGATTCACATACTCTATGTCAAATTCACTAAGAAGCATGATCCATTTATCCATTCTACCTTGAAAAGATATTTTAAATAGTAGATAATTGATTGGATATACTTTTGAAATGACCATGGTTTTATTATTCAACATGTAATGGTACAATTTTTGAGATACAAAGACCATGGTTAGACAAGATTTTTCAATAGGTACATAGCTATGTTCATATGTAACCAAGGTATGGCTTAGGTAGTATAAAGTGTGATCCTTTCCATTTTCATCATGTTGAGCCAAGAGTGCCCCTAGAGCATGGTCAGTAGCTTATAGGTATAGCAAAAATGGCTTTCCTGGTTTAGGAGGTAATAAAATAGGTGGATTAACAAGATAGTCTTTGAGTTGTTAAAAAATTGTTTAGCAATGATCATCCCAGTGAAATACAACTCCTTTATTCAAAAGGTGTGTAAATGGATGACAATTGTCTACTAACTAAGAGATGAAGCATTAGATTGACTGGATCTTACCCTACAAACTATGGAGTTACTTTAAATTGGTTGGTGGGTGCATCTTAGTTATAGCATAGACTTTAGTTGGATTGAATTCAATACTTATATGAGACATAATGAAGATAAGTAATTTTCCTAAAGTTACATTGAAAAAGCATTTATTTGGATTGAGTCTAACTTTGTACTTCTATAATCTTTCAAATATCTTATGTAACACTATTGGATGTTCGGCCCTAGTTTTGGATTTTCCTAATATGTCATCGATATAGTCTTCAATAATATCATACATCATATCATGGAATATGATAGTCATGTCCCTTTGATATGTAGCTCTAACATTCTTAAGGCCAAATGGCATCTCTTGATAACAAAATTTTCTCCATAGAGTGGTGAATGTTGTTTTATGTTGGTCTACTAGTGTTATTTTAATCTGGTTGTATCTTGAAAAGCCATCCATGAGTGAAAGCATTTCATAAGCTATCATGGAATCAATGATCACGTCAATATTAGGCAAGGTAAAATCATATTTAGGACAAGATTTTTTATGTCTCAAAAATTAGTATAGATTATAATCCCTTCAGGGTTTTTACTAACAAGTACCACATTAGAGATCCATTCTAAGTAGTCAATGGATCAGATGCATCCGAATTCTAAGAGTTTTTATAACTCTTTCTTCACCAATACAATAATGTATAGATGCATCTTACGTAGCTTTTTTTTACTTGTTTGGTATCATGATTAACCACAAGGTGGTGTAAAACCAAGATAGGATCTAAACCTATCATGCTAGAATAGGCCCATGAAAAGATATCTACAAATTATCTCAATAGATCTATAAATATGTCATGTTTCTCCTTAGTAAGGGACATGCCTATTTTTATCCATTTCAAGTTCGATGGAGTCTCTATTTTTAACTCTATTGTATATTCAACTAGAAGGGTCGAAGTGTCTTATAGGATAGTAGGCAATGACTTGAACTATTGAATTATGTTAGGGTCCTCTATTAGGACTTGATCTTCAACTTTTCCTAGGCATGATGAATCTGAGTCCCCTAATGGGAGATCTAGCATGTGACAAAAAAAGTCAAAAATTCTTGAAGAATTTTATCAAATACTTGTTACTCAAAGTTGAACTTGAATCTATAGGCAAGTTCATAGTTAGTGGTCTCTTGGTCTAAATTTGAAGAATAATGAACACCCCCATCTAATGGTGCTTCAAATAAGTTTTCAACATTAGATTAGCCTTTATCTTTCCTTATTTCCTGGTCATAAATCACCTCAAAGAGGTTTTCACTTTGGGACCTCAATGTTTTACTTATTTGTTTTTGACTAAGGGTGTTCACTCACTCTCCAAAATATGCTATAGGATCCAATGTGATTGAGAATCTTGATTTGTGATTTCCCAATAGAATGCCATCTATAAGGCCTCAAAAATCATAGAATGCCTCATCATTCTAGAACTCATCAATCAATAGACTAGATTTTTTTTGGTCCCAATCTATCAGTTGGGGATAATATAATGGCAAAGGGTTACGATGAATGGCCGGGGTAAGGGTATAAATGGCATTATTGGCAAATAGGTTAGTTTTAGCTAGGTTATCAAAGATGAGGCTATGATCCAACTCTACTTCATTGTCAGTATCATCATCACTAGTCATTGGTGGAGTTTGAATAAGATATGTGGGGTCACCCTTAGGCAATTTAAATCCAAGTCCATAAGGTCTTTCATACTTAGTCATGGAAATTGGCTCGATGGTTCCTTGTTGATTTGGTCCAAGACATCTTAATTTATAATTATGATGCTCCATGATCCTATTGGGAATAATATACTTTGTTCTTTTATAATAGTCATCCTAGTTGTCCTTTTATAACCATGATTCATCCCCTTCAAGTGGATCAATTTCTAGGCTAGATGTTGATATAAATGTGATAGGTCCCTTATCTTTTTTCTTTTGTCACCAACACATATGTGGGGTAAATTTAGGTCACCCAAAGGTTTTCATATTTCGAGGAAGATAGAAAATATGAAATGTATCATGGGTCACATATTCTCCTAGTCCATTATTTGAAATGGTGAAATGATTGGAAGATTTAGGAAGTGGCATGTGGGAAAGGGAATCCAAGGTATTAGGATCTATGTAATTACTTGGTAAAGGATCAATAAGTATAGTCTTTCCTTTATCATGTTTGGAACTTGGATTCGTACTATACTAATAATTATAGCATTAAAATTAAGCATCAATATTCTTGTAGTGTTCATATGGGTGTAAATCTCCTATAATATTCACTTCCATCCCTGAGTGGGAAAACTTGATACATTGGTGTAGTATTGACAGGACTACATGAATCTCATGTAACCAAGGCCTTCCTAAAATCATATTGTATGATAACTTAAGATCAAGCACATGACAAAGTGTATCATGAGTCAAAGGCCCAATGATAATTAGAAAACTAATGGTTCCTTATGATTCTCTTTCCTGATTATCATAGGCTTTGATGGTTATTATTTCTAGCTAGAAATCTATCATTATGTACCCAAAAAGCTTGATGAGCTTTAGATACACTATGTTGAAGCTAGATCCATTTTCTATAAGGACACATTTCACTTTATGCCATATTATATAAAATTCTATGTATAATGGATTATTATGAAATGGGCCAAGGGAAGACATATCACTTTGGTTGAATGTGACTTGTTGGGCTAGAGCTATGTGTCTAACCAAAGCTTGAAATTTATCATAGGATATGTCACTAGCAACATTGGATTGGGTCAAAAAATCATTCAAGATTTTCTTATAGATTATTGTTCATAGAAAATCCAAAATAAAAATTTGTGCTAATGTCTTTTGCAATTGTTCCACAATATCAAACTTCTTGTCTTGGTTAATAGTGAATGGTTTATTCTGAGGTTGAATGATTGGTTGGATGAAAAGCAAAGTGATGGATGGTTGTGGGACCAAATAGAACAAGTCTCAGTTTCTAGTACACTTACATGTGGTCACGTGGCAAGAATGAGTTGTTGATATAAGGCCCAAAAGGGGAAGTCCTGGTTTGTTAGTTTTTTTGTATGCACTCCTAGGTCAAGTAAGGATTATCCATGTAATTTGGTTGAATATTATTATTCAGCAATGGTCTAGGATGATTAGTGTTTGGTCTGGGATTAATGGAGATGATATTAATACTACCCCTTGAGATATGACCTATAACCCTATTGTATTCATGTGAAAATGCATGGTAGGTTTATTGGTTGTTATCATTATAACCTTGGTTTTTTCCATTATTCTATCATTGTGGGTTTTGTTGTTGATTTTTTTGATTTTTCTAGTTTGGCCTTTGATTTTGATATTGTTGATTTTGCTACTACACTGGCCATTATTGTTGTTGTTGATTATTTTGTTGTTATTGATTGTTATGTTGGGGAAAGGGGTTTTTATAAATCCCAAGAGTTTGATTGGAAGTGGAATAACCATTATCCAATGATATTTCCCCATTCTCCAACATATTCTCAATTAAATGTTTGATTTGGACACATCTTCATAGATTGTCTGTTGACCCGATGATAGTCACAAAATTCATTTTCACGGTACCAATCAGGATAAGCAATGCCTTATGGATAATGCTTTGGTATAGTCTAACTAATTAGATTAGTAGAAACAAGCTTTTAAAATATAAATTTAATAGGTTCTCATAGGTCACTAAATACATGACGTGCAAGCACAGTTCTCCTAAGAGGAGGGGTTTGTAATGGTAAAGGTTGTTGTATTTGTTTTGTAGGTTTTAGTTTTTGTGCTTGTGGCATCAGTTGGAGAGGTTTTTGGGTAGGATTAATCTAAAAAGGTAGTGTAGATGATGTTTTTATAGTTTGAATATGATGGGATTTGATTACTCCATTTCACACAACATTCCTATTATGGTTAAATTACTTCAGTCTTTCTTGGTTATTAGTCTATGTCAATTGCGATGCTTATACTTGAACAAGATATCGATGTTGGCCATTTCCCTTATTGGTACCTTGATTTTGATGAGTTGAATTAATCTTGATGACTCCTTTATTGATGAGTTCCAACTCAATCAACAAACCTTTATCAATGATCTCTTTGAATGTCTGTGCACATTATAGTTCCAGATGCTAAGCTATCTCACTATGAAAATTTTTAGTAAACATAGTGGCTAATTATTTATCTAGTAAATTATGGGTGAAATAGCTTACAAGGTCTCTCCATCACTATAAATAACTTACAAAACTCTCCCTAGCTTTTTGTTGTCCTTGTGTTAAGTCCACTAATGAAATCTCATGCTTGAGATAATAGGAAAAGTGCTGCACAAACTTATCAAAAAGATCATCAAAATCCATTATTGAATTCTTGGGTAACTTTAATAACCACTCCAAGGCTTGTCTATCCAAGCTCCTTGGAAATAATAGCAAAAGGTATATACCACTAGTTGACATCCGTCAAAGAATTTGGTCAAATGAGCCTTAGGGTCACCTTTCTCTTTGTATTTGTTGAATTTTAATTATTCATATCCTGGAGGAAATGGTATCTACAAATACTCCATGTTGAATGGATAGAAACATACATCACCTAATTTGAATTTTTTAGTCTACTTCCCAGCCTAAATGGTAGTAATTGCATCCTTTATCTATTATAATTCTTGGGATAGGAAACTAGAAGGAACATTGGTTTAAAGGAGAAAATTGGTTTAGATGGATGGTTTAGAGGTCATAAGTGGGAAATTTTGACTAGGGTATGATGGAGATACTTGTTGAGGTATATTCGTTTGGCTGGGGAATAGACTAGGAATACACATATGTGGATTAGGATGTACTTGAAATCACATAATTGGTTGCATGATATTCTAGTTTGGGTTGGAAATAAAGGTTTGACTTAGAGGATTTTGTGGTTGGGATGAAGGGATATAACTATAGTGTGCCTACTATGGTTGAAAAGGGACATGATGTTGACTATTCAAACCTTGATGTGGAGTAGGAACTTGTAGACCAAGACCTTGTCTCTAAATTTGTGGCATGTTTTGAACCAACAGTTGTTTAATAGGTACTTGAGAAAAATGGGGACCTCCTTCTTTCATTAATCCCTATGGAGAATTAAAAATAGGTTGCAAATTTATCATCTATTGTTGACTAGTCATTGCTTGGTTTTGAATTGGAATATTATCCTGTGATTGAAACGGTATGCTTGTCATTACCTAGTGAGGTAAACCATTAGTTCCCCCTAATTGAGGTAGTAATATATTCATCCTCTATTGTGTTGATAAAATATATTGTGTCTATTATTGTGGAATACTACTCACTACTTGTTAATAAGAAGTAGGATTCATCACATTCTAACATTGAGGCATGATATTGATCATTATTTGATTACCTAATCCCATAGGTTGTATACTTTAGGAAGTAGCTAGTTGAAGCTAGGGTGTAGGAACTCCTATTTCATGGTATGATGATCTACTCATGGGATTAACTATAAGTACATATTGTTGGATAACTATAGGCACATATTGTTTGATCCAAGTTAGACATTATTTACATATTATCTACTACATTTGGCTCACTATTTTATGTAGAGGCTGAAGACACTTCTTAAATAATGAGCATATGCATCAAGTTATCTATAAAATTAGTTTTTATGAATTGGTCATAACTTAGATTATATTGTTTAGATAACTCTATCAACACTCCTGTTGAAGGAACTAGGTCAACAAGAGGCTTACTCACCATGTTCATATGATTGAAATCACATGCTAGATTCAGGCAAGTTTGATATGCTGTCTGTATTTGGTTAAAGTGATCTTCCATGATGTTTTTGCCTTGATTATATATATTATGGTCTTGATATGTTATTTGGACTAGAACCATAGGATTTTTAGAAGAATCTTGTTGATCATAAATGATATTGTGGGGCACTCTTACTAGACTTGGTAAATTTTCATGAGGGAAGTCTACTATAAAATTGAACCCTACCTCTATGGATCTAACCAAAATATCATCTTTGTTCTCTAATAAATGTCTCTCAAACAAAAATGGATCATACGTGGAAGCCATATTAGTATAATATGACTGTTGAGGAAATGGCTCATCCACTATGGGTATTGTAGTTAAGTATTACACGATTTGTTCTTGGTCTTATTCTGAATAAGGTGGTGTGTGAACTAGATAATTAGCCAATGGATCTTCAATTTTTTCCCTTGATTGAGTATTATAAGAGGGATAATAATCCATCTCATAAGTAATATTATATGCATAGAGGTTTTTTACCATTTCTTCCTACATAGCTACATTACTAATCCCTAGGTTGTACATGAGTCCACTACAAGTGTAGGAATATATGTTGGGATCCATAGTTAATGCTTTTTGATAAAAAAATTTAAAGAGTTATATGAAATCTAAAAAGGATAGAACTTAAAACAAATGATGCCTTCAACTTGGTCTAGATTTGTCAAAGTATCAAAAGGTTTATGCAAAGATTTGTGAGAAAACAAGCTAGTGTAAAATATCTAACATTTCATTATTCACACAAAGATAAGAAAGTAAATGGACCAAAAATAAAAATGTCAAACTCTAATGTCAAAGTGTTTCAAATAAATCTAATCTAGGAATTTAAAAGTTGCTAGGTCTTTTGGCCAAATGGAGAATCAAAAGCTAGGATCAAACAAGGCATGTACTAGGAGTCATGGCCAAATGGCATCAAAATCTAGACATTGAAAATATATGAAATTTTTAATCTAATGGATTTGAAACACTTCTAACAAACACTAGGCATTTTATTCTTGGACATGAACTTGATCAACTAGGTATAATATATGAAACAAAAGGCACTTTAGAAATAGTTTATTTTCTCATAAATAATGGTATAAAAATTGGTTTTTTTTTACAAATAATATTAGACAAAAGTGAGTGGTATAACTATGCTTTAGACAAAGGATCACAAAAGTATACTTAGATTAGTCTGAGAATGTAGGAACAAATTTGAAATCTATGCAAGAGGGTTTTTGAAACAAAATTTGAAATGATTTGGGTAGTGTAATGATGCTATACTACCCAAAAGGTATGACAAAAAAGTCTATTTCAAAAAATCTCTAAGGCAAAGAAATTTTCTCTCAATTTTGACTGTATAACACTACCTTTCTTAAATCAAAATGTTGTGGTGTATAGACTTAAATTGTAAGTGTTTTAGAAAAAAATATCCTAAGTCTATCAAGTGATGACAATTATTATGACTCTTAAACAACCTTCAACCCAAATTGGAAATTAAACCTAAGTTCCCTCAAGTTTAGTGCAAATAGAGAACCCAATTAACACATCAACCCTATGAACTTGCAAAGGTGCAATTTCAAATTTTAGATTATAAGTGGACTTTAAACAACTTTGGTAAAGGTCTAGACTCAATTTGGATAGAATAACTATGCCAAAGAAGATGATATGACTCTCACGATTTTGATTAACTTTGAACAAGGCAAATTTATGATCTCACGTGGGCAGCATAATGCCTCTTTGTTAAAAGGAAAATTTGGCCTATGTGTTTGGTTTTGGATTGTTTGTTCACACCAAGTTTAGAATTCAAATAAGACTTTAAACTAGGATAAGACTAACTAATTAATCACCCTTAGATCCTAAACTAAAAAATTTTCTTGGTATTGTTGGAATCCATCAATATACATCATTTGAGAGGATTTTAAGTGTTCATCCAAAATTAAATGCACATTATATAGTAAGGTTTTTACACCCCCTTCTCTCAAATGACAATATTGTGACATGGACCTTGAGGTGCACCTTGCACCAACAAAAATTCTATAACAAGTGGGGATTTGTCTAAGATCTAATAAGATTTTAAATAATCCAGGGGAATCAATTTCATGATGACTTTCATGCCAAACAATGCAAAATAAAAACATGGATTTTGGGTCTGTATCACTTAGATTTTTGAAAAAAGGTCTAATCCTTTTTACAACCACTACATCCTATTGTTTGATCAGTGTAGTGTAATGTCCAAAGTACCAATACATCCCATGTGTAACTCAAAAGGAGTCAAATGAAGTCAATGCCGTGAGGTGAAACCCTAGGTCAAAGCTTCTTTAAAGAACTTATGGGAGGTGATGAAGTCCCCTCACAAGCCAATATGCATAAAAATAAATAAAGAAAGCATGCAAGTATAAAGACTTTAGAGTCTTTTTCAAGGTCACCCAAACTTTGATGAGTTTTTGGGGAGTTCTTTATATAAATTTATTTCTAAGCCTTGGACTAGGCTACTTGCAATAGGAATGGTTCTTTTAATTCTAAGGGTTCCCTATAGGAGAGAAATGGAAGAACATACATGCAACATTCCTCTTTTTCCAAAAAAAATCTCATTAAACAACTATTACAAAAAAGAATTGATAAGTGTGTTCAATTTTAAACCCAAAATGAAAGATTTGGTGGTGTTCATTTGACCCCTTGGTCTTAGTTGCAAACTTTGAAAACATTCACCAAAAAAAACATGTAAATTCTTTGTTAAACACCAAAACAAGGTTTCTAATTGATTTTTAAGCATAAAAAGGTGATTTAAACATGTTTTGAACAAATATAAATTTTAGTCCTATATCAAAAAATTTAGAATGTCCTTTAGCTTTGAAGCTCTTTTGAGTTTGAAATAATAAACTTTAGAAAAATAGCTCTCAGGTCTATGTTTTTGGAAAAACACAATGACTGATGTCAGTTATTACTACCAACATTAGTTACTTTGGCTTACTGAGATATAACTGATGTCAATTTTACTAACTGACATTGGTTAAGCTATGTAATTGATGTCGGTCTTACTTGCCAATGTCAGTTACTATGTAAAACCATGGCAAATAAAAGCAACAAAATAAAGTTAGAAAATCAATTTGAAAGATTTTTAAGGACCCAAATAAATATTTTAGAGTTAAAAAATTATCTTCTTCAGGTGTGAGATGCATCTAGTCCCACTGGACATGCCATTATGTGATCTAGGAATTTGATTCAAGAGAGGATGGTTAGTATGGTGTTAGTTCCAAAATGAAATAAACACACTAATAGCATAACATCTATATGCCTAGACACTAGAGAGATATTAGTTAACAAATAAATGACAAACACAACTAAAAATTAAGGAATTAAAACACAATAATTCCTTCACCTTCCTTGGATGCTCCAAATGCCTTTGTAGTGGTGGCTTGCTTGGCTTGTGCTCATGAAGTCCTTGGAAATATAAGCTTGACAACCTCTATCTCTCCTTGGCACCTTTGGCTTAGGCTTGGCTTGGCTTGGCATCAACTTGACATGGTAACACTAGTTTTAATGGCTTCTTGAAGATATTTGTGCATTATAACTATACACCAAAATAGCTTAGAAATGATGTTCATGGCCTCTCTATTTATAGATTTTTAGATTTGATCATAATTAACCTAAACCATCCATCTCAAGATTGAGATGTGTGGTTGAGGATCAATTAAATTTTTGGAATTAAGTTTGTAATTATCCTCATCATGACATTGGAAAAAGGGGAAATTAAGAGGCATGGAAGGCATTGATGATGCATGGAGGGCATGAATCTTGATATGTATGGCATTTATGTCCTAGGGATGTCTTCTCAAGAAATGAGGTCACTTGATTATGTAGATATTCAATATTCATTCCAAAAAAAAGTATTCAAAAGGTTTCCATGGAATTCTTGATTACTCTCTAATATGGATTAATTTGCTTTTAAGCATGATTAAGCACTTTGTGTACAAATTACTCAAATTGATCAGAATGCCTTGTTATTAGTCCAAAATTTGACTAGATTAAAATTAGAAGGCAATGTCAGATGCATTGGATCCATTATCCCATTTAAGATATTACCATAAATAAATAATAAAGGCACATGTTTTGTGTAGAAGATTTGATAGGAAAGAGCAATCCAAAGCACCTAGGTGCAAATTTGGCATTTCAATTCAAAATGAATAGATCAAAGTTAGCTAGCCCATAAATTGCATTACCCCATTTAGTGATAACCTAGCCAAAAATTAGCACTTGAATATGTTATTTTCACATCATTTAGCATGCTTTAGTGTTTTTAAGCCAAATTGTAAATTTTAGGTGGAATTTGGCCAAAAACTTGATTAGAGGTCATTGGTGGCCAGATTTAGGTGTCTACACTTAGATATTCTCACAATGTGCCTTGTATATTAATAGATATGCATAAATTGATAGTAATCATAAATTTTATTCTTTTTACAATCTATGGATGGAGACCACAATACACTAAGGTCTTTGTAGCATGTTCCCATGACTACATCTAATAGATATGATATATCATGAAGAAATACCTAGTGAGTGTAAGATGCCTATCTTTGTGGATAATTTTTTCCCTTAGTTGTGGGCTTATAATCTTTTTAAGGGCATAATTGATGTCATGCATGAGTAACATTTACAATAATGGTACCCAATCTAAGTTGACAAAGTGGATGTTAGGCATACCATATAATATATTGAGGAACACCATGTTGATTTGGGTAACCATCCTAAACTTATCAATTGGGATAGCCCCTTTTGGTTTCTTTTTTTTCTAGGTGATATTTTGGTCTTGGAAGTACCACGATGATAGCACCTTCTCCATCGAGGTTTTTATGTTGAATTGAACCAGTGTGTGCTTATCAAAGTAGACATCATGGATGCAATATGACAAATATATTTGAAAATATACCCTTGAGATGTAAGCAACCATTGTATTGTTATTTTAGTGTTGTAAAAATGCATCCTATGATATTCTACCTATGAATAATAAGTCCTATAAGAGGACTATACAAGGTATCACTTCTAGTTTTGTAGTAACAAAGTACAATCTTTAGCATTTTAAAGCCAATAATTCCTTCACAAATATTTATTATAATAATGTTATACCATCCTATAATTAAAATACATCCACTTAATCAATAACATCCCAACACACTAAGTAATTCTTATACTTATCTCTAAACACAGTAGTGTCAAAGACTATATTGGTGAATTTTGTTGAATCTTTGATCGAGTATGGAGATGGTAGATTGGTACCTCAAAATGTTTTATATGTAGACATCATGGATGTATGATTAATGATTCTCTCTTACTCAACATGTTATGTGCTATATATACCTATATTTTAATGTAAATGACTCATCTCTAGCTCTATTATTATTTGTTATATACTCACAAAGTAGAAACTAGGGCTCTTTCTTGCTATAAAATAGTAGAAGACTTCAAATACAATTTATCTCAAATTCAAATGATAGTTTTTAGTCATAGTGGATTGCCTATATAGAATTAGACATTGAATACCATTTTTTGTGACATAAATGTGCGATGTTCACTTTAAGCTTTCATTTCACGTATAATTCAAATTTGTTAGCTCAGGTTGGTGGGGACCTTTAAAATATTAATAAGAAGTATTTTTGATATTATATTGGTTAAGTATGATGATAATTATTACTAAAGTGATTTAGGATGTACACCAAAAAATCCTTTTGAGTCGATATTTGTAGACTAATTCTTTCAAGGAATTTATCTTGAAGAGAGTATCTACTACAGTCTCTCTAAAAGATTCATTTGAGTAAAATTATTGAATTAATTCTTTTAGAGGTCTATTTCAAAGGTCTGAAGGGCACTTTTAGTTTCCCCAAAGGTTACTTTTGATCTAAAGGGTCCACTTTGTAGGGAATTTTTTCCATGATAAAAGTCCCAAAAGGTCAATTTCATAAATGTTAAAGGGCACTTCTAAAATTCTTGAAGGGTAATTTTGTATGGTTAAGGGTCATTTCAAAAATCTTGAAGGGTATAATTCTCCCAAAGAAAATGTTCAAAGGAATTGGCTAAAGCAAAAAAGGTTTGGGATAAAAGTCCCAAAGGGCATGTCCATGGTGAAAAGGTTCATTTACAAAGGCTGAAGGGTACTTTTATAGGGTAAAAAGGTCAAAAGAAATATCTTGAAGGATACATCCTATAGGGTAAGGGGTTCAAAAAAGGTTCTAAAGGGTATGATGCACAAAACCCAAAGGATATTTACTCTAAAAGAAGTTGTCAAGAAGTGGCTAAATGGTCAATTCAAGGAAGACCAAAGGGTTAGCTTGAAGGGTTCTAAAGGATAGGTGGAAATAATTTGAAGGTTCTAATTTAGGGAAAAAATTTTCCTAAAGGATCTACTTCACAAATGCCAAAGGACACTTCCAAAATTCCTGAAGGGTACTCTCATATAGATAAAGGTTATTGATAAAAGTTTCAAAAGATATTTCAAATTTTCCATCTACTGTTGAGCATAACATGATTATTTATGAGCATGATCAGTTGAAAAATAAAATAAAGATATATACCCCCACATAGGTAAATATTATTTAGAAGACTCCTACACATGTATAGCTTATTTATAAGGCTCCTTCACAGGTACAATTTATTACATCATCTCCTCTCATACATGATGATATAGGTTTGGATGGATATATGAGCAATGATTCATAAGGTTACTTTATATCACATGGTTCTTATTAATATTCATAAGCTTATACAATAGGCACTACTTATAGGGATCAAAATCTTGCTCCTTTTTATCAAAGTATTAGGTATACATATGTGCATCCCATTGATTGGATAATTGGTTAAACATACCCACATAGTACTTATTTTGTTGATTATTATTCTACACATAATTATAAATTATTATATTCTTTATATTTATCTTTTCATTTTGGCATACTTTCTCCCTTGTTTTCTTCAACCTCATTTGAATAACCTAAAACAACCATCTTATTAAGCTTTCAATATACATATCTTTCATGGCAACTCATTTTCTTATTATTGCACATATATACATTATATAATATTTTTCATGCTTACATATACCTATTTATACATGAGTTTACATGGCTATGATTTCCATCTTTGTGACACTACATTTACACTGGGAGCACCACATATGCCTTCTTCCTTTCCATGCTTTGCTTCAACACCTTATTGAGCATTGTTTGAATCTTTTTCCTCTTGTTATACTTTTTAATCCTTTATCATTTATATTAATTTTCATAGATTTTTAATTATGCATGATTCTCTTTTCCAATATGAAAAAATACAAAACATTCATTTATGCTAAAAATACCAAAAAATAGAATATTTGCAAAAAATCAAAATTCAGGTCATATAGGCATTTTTTTATGTTATTGGATATATTTTTTTTTGTCATATATCTTTCCATTTCAAAACATAACATAATTTTAATACATATGCTTAACTTGTTCTATCTTCATTTTTTGAATGATGTTATCATATGATTATTTCAGTATCATAACATGATTCAAATTGTTTATTAATTGTATTTGACCCTTGGAATTGTGTATGTTCAACATACACCTTTCATGTATGGAAAAATAATCCCTTGTGTGTGTGTCCCTTGTCATTATATGATTATGATACATTTTCATGTCCCTTATATTCAGCTTTTGGTCTCAATATATGACATTTATGCAAAAAAATTACACTTTTTGTGGTATCTTAAATGTCCTTTGTATGTGGCCTCTAGGGATTTTTATGTGAACAATTGTGTTACTTTGATTACATGTTTTTTATGTTGATACTATGTTGTCATGATTCTTATCATGCATTACACTGTATCTACTTATCTATTCATGGTGGCATGATACATATCATGCACATAATATCTATGTGTTTCAATTATTCAACTTTTCAACATATTATGTTTACACTACATATGTAAAAATTACAAGTCTTATATTCTTCAATCACTACTACAATTTTATATCAAACTTACTAGACGTAAATCAAATATACAAATTTTTAAAATGCTTCAATGTTACATCTCTAAGATTCCAAAACAATTCAAATATGCAACATGCTATTACATAATTATATCTTTCACAAATGCTCTCACTTTTTATTTTGAGACTAGTGAATTTTATGAAATCTCCCTCATCTCAAAATGGGAGCATCAAAATGGGATTTTACATGAAATACATTTTTAGATGTGACAATTTACAATGGGAAAAATTGAAAAATTTAGATTATGGGGGGCTTCAGCTTCAGCTTACTAATGTATTCCACTAATTAAGCTACTTGAGCACATACACACTTATATGTAGATACTTATAAATCTTCAAAAAAAAATCAAAATATTACATTTGGAAATCTATATAGGATAGGTGGCATGATATGCATTCATGACCAAACTACTATGTGAAAATCATATTTTCTCTTTTTCAAAAAACAAGCATTAAGTTTTAATAATTTATAATTCGAATCTAGATTTATTTGCATCAATGTGATTCATATTTTATAAGTGGACCACATTTGAGATTAGTGACTCTCCACATCTTGGTTTCACTTTAGAAATTCATTTACTTTTTCTCAGTGCCTCTCTTTCAGTTTAGCAAGTGGACTGCATGATATCTTACTAATATTCAATGTTTTGGTTATACTTTAGAAAACATATTTGTTGGTTCCCATATATTTTCATATTACATATTACTCTATTAGGGTTAAAGAATATATATTTCCAACTCAAGAATATACATTTATTCTTAAAATTGAAACTTGATCACTCTCAATTCATCACTTTTTCACATGCCTCAACAAGGGATCATACACATCTCCATAACAAAGACAAAATGTGTATACACACTCATGTATAAAATTTAATTTACTATATTAATGTATGAGTCACTAGAATAAAATGGGGGGGGGGGGGGGGGGGGGGGATGTAAACACTGAAATTTAATCAATAAATGTTTGACATTGCTTGTCTTTGACATATTTACTATGTTTGGCCAACTTTCCATTCTGATATCCATATATCTATGTGAAAGTCTTCAAAGTATTGTAATTACAAACAAAATCTTCTATAATTCCTAATAAATTAATACTCATACCTAGTTGTAAAATACTTCACTGTCATTCAAGTTTTAGAAGCATCTATCCACTGTGGACAAGTTTGCACTAGGTAGACAGGGATGCATTGTACACTTGTCCATTAGTGTGGACTTGTTTCCTACAATCTAATGGCTAGTTTTTTAAAAATACATAATTCCTAATGTCTTTCCCATGTGATAAATTTTTTTATTTATGGGAAAAAATTCAAATATTATCCTATAAGATCACATCAAGTGTCTCATTTGAAACCCCTGAGTACTCTATCTAGAACTCTATTGTAAAAGACAATTTCAAAATCATATATTTATTCAACAAAGAGCCTTAATACAATTATGCTGTATTAATATAGTATTTAACCAAGTTAACATTATTTTATTTTAGGTTGAGGCCATCCTTTGTCAAGCATTCTAATAAAATTTTGTAGTTGCATTCATATATGATCTTCCCCAAAGGGATAACTACATCAACGTGAGGTTCATTTGGACTATGTAGGTAACACTCAATCAACAAGGGATTTTCCAAGGATACCTTGGACATATCCCACTTACCCAATTTTTCCCCTAGGCATTTGATCTTCTTTATGTCATTATGAAATCTAGGGTTTTACTTTTCAAGTGATCTATGCACATAATTAGATAATATTCAGATAGAGGTGAACTAATCCAAAATTTTAGATTTAGCATACAATGAACATATAAAGAGTTAAATTAGTGGATAATTATGCTACTACTATGCCTAGCTACTTCACTCTTGTCCCAGAATATAATGAGGCACCATTTTAAATTAACTCTATGTTTTTTAGCTTTTCTAAAGTAGTTTCATATAGTCATGGTCAACGAATGAAGCTCATAGTTTGAATCTAGTTGTTGTTTTTAATTATTTATAAATTTTGTAAATTTTGTATAACACTAGATTTTTATAGTAAGCTATCGTATTTATCTTCCTAGATTAGATTTCAAGTTTACATTACTTTAGAGTTAATTTCATTTCACAATTAATTCTAAGGGTAAACAACTCCTCCTTTAATTTACCATGACTATAGACTATTGTAACCATGAAACAAATTATTCCACATCATATTTATACTATTCTTTGATTATAAATTTTAGATATATTACAAAGCATGTCTAGGTTATTTTGCTATATTTTGATAAACAACCTTAATTTAATTTATCATTTATGCTGTGACTAGATGATAATAATAAGCCTACCCTCTCTATTTAAAGAGGAGGAATAAAGACATAGGTTATAAAGTAGTAATTAGAGAAGATTCATTGAGAATTTATAAAAAAGTATTGAATCCTATTTTTAATTCTATGATTTCATTGTATAAATAATCACATTGATATAGACTTTTTAATGTAAGCTAAGTGATTTTAATTAATAAATTATAGCATGAGGAAAGAATTATGACACAACTCCAACCAAGAAATGGCCCACTTGAGAGGATTTTGGTAAATATATCATCCATTAGTTTAAATTATTTTTTTCATTTGTGTTTCACTATTTATTTGATCAAACCATAAGAATTATTATTTTTCTATTTTTTTGCATGGAAATTTCTAATTTTAGCAAGTTTAATTCCATCATTATGTGAAGAATCTTTTGGAATAGGATCATATTTAATTTTAATTCATTTACTTTATTATTATTTTCTTTCCATGAAAGTGTTCTAATTTTATGTGTAAGTTTGTTTTCTATTGCAATCTTAGTACCTCAACCTCTAAAAGACACTAGTGCTTCACATATAGTTCAAACATCTTGCCAAATACACACCTTAGGTTGACAATTAATGAAATAAAAAGAATCAATAAGTTAAATTATCTCTCCTCAGATGATCCTATAAGGTTTTGGGAAATCTTAACTACCTCAAATTAATTTATGATTTGATTCTACTCATCAAATTTCTACATTCACCCCTCCGTACTTGACCCATTATAGTAATTATATTTTTATAGTAAAGGAGATATAATAAACATAAGTGTGTACAACACACTTTATATTTTGTTAGAAAAATCCAATTATGTAGGGAAATCATTTTATAAAACCTCAAAATAACACATGAATTAATTAATATTCATATTATAAATTTTAAAAATATAAACTTTGAAAATTGAAATTGAAAATAAAGCAAAGATGGAGTACACATATAGGGAGATGAAACCATATCTCCCTATAACCTATAACATATTATGAAATATTGGAAAAATGTCCCCCCTTATTTAAAAACTTAGAGATATGGTTCCTCGTGTTAAACCATTGGTCAATTAAGAGTGATCAAGTCCTACTTTTAAATAACTAATCACGCCCTTGAGTTCAAAATATGAATGCTCAAACTATCATTAATGGTAAGAAGTAATTAAAGTACTAATCTAAATTAATTTGGAAACACAATGGTTTTACTCAAATTTATGCCAAATCCATTGAGTGTCACTAGACTCAAAACTACATCACACACAACAAAACATGGAACCACATAATGGGTTTCCTATAATTAATTCTAAGGTCTTTGAATGTATCTAGACTCAAATGTACATTACCTATAATAGAAGGAATCAAACTGCCAAAAACTAATCTAGATTATATTTGAATGATCAAAATATAATGAATAATATTCATACCCCTATCATGATCAAAGTGAAATACCAACCATTTTCCATTAATTTTTTAAATTATATTATAGTTGCATATGCACATGAACCATTATCATGCATTTGAATTTGAAAAAAATATATATGTATGTGCATGAACCAATATCATGCCTTTCAAATTTAAAAATTTTATATGTGTGCATGAACTACTATCATGCATATTAAATCTATGCCAAATGATATATAATCTTATGCATCTATATGATCAAATATAATCATATGTGAAATCTATAATTTTGTTTCTATAATTATTTTGCATATGCATCTAAGAATATATGATTGTATTCTTAAATATCTATAAAATGAGTGCGTATGAATGTCATATGCCCCTATAATTTGTATCAATGTGTCAATATATATCTTGTGTCTAATCTATGAATACTTTGAATCTTTGAAACATTTAATTTGTCACAAAATCTGAATTTTTTTTTCATGGAAACCTAAATCTCTAAGATAATCCCACTATAGTGCCCTATTTTGAGATGAGTGATATAGCCTATAAATCACTCATCTCAAAATAAGAGTTAATTGTATTTTGTGATGAAAATTTAATCATGTACCATCATGTCAACATGAGGAGAGTATATTATCATAGTATAGTGTAAGTCATTGAATGCATGTATGAAACATATGTAATGTGTGAAACACAAGTGTCGTGTCTAGATACATATAAAAATGAGGCACTTGGTAAACTAATCATGTCTAAATAGTACTACATAGTAAAATACCATGATATGATTCATGACACTACTAATAAAGCACAACACATAATGCACACGTAAGACTAAGGGCCACATAAATGGGCATGAATGCATTGTAACAGACAAGACCAAGGGCCACACACATAAGACATTAAGAATGTCAAAAATAAGGGACATAAATATGTAACACACATAAGGCCAAGTGACCACACACAATCAGTAATAAATTTATATCCTATCATGTAATAATTTAATAACATCAAAGGAGCATAGCACAAGTGAATACTATTATACACCATCTGCATGCAATTAAAATTAGATAGATCCATAACTTATCCTAATTAGTAATATTCAAGCTCAAAAAGGTAATAAACTAACAAGTATTTTTGGAAATACATTTATGTATGGGTCTGCTAAAACTACACTAAAGGTTCCCTTATCACACAATGGAAAAAAGAGGTTTTCAAGGCCTCTAGGAGATACAATACAAATTCTAGATTTTGGAGGGTCCTACTAGATTTTAAAATTATCCATATTTTAGGGTTTAAATATTTTAGACTTGGCCATATTTTAGGATTTTAGGGAGGAATCACATAAGTTAAATGGATAAAAACTCTAAATAAATTAGACTAATGGTAGGAATTATACAAATCCAAAATAATACTATGAAGCACCAATGGTCTGCATACCCATTTCCTAGTGCACCCTTTAAGGAGTGCACTTAGAGAAATTAAAACTTGAGATTTTCCTAAGAGATATAAAGTGTTAGTAAGTGATAAAGATTAAAACTATTGTCTGTATATATATTCCCCACTTAAATGTCATCACATGTCACATCTGTATAACATGGGATGGTGCTTATAGAAACAACATAAAAACATAGTAGCTAAGCTGAATAAAAATGAAATTCTAAAATAAAATGAAAATAAGTGAAAGTACCATATATATACCTTTACTTACCTTTTTATTAATTAAATGCATTCAAATATCCTAGTCTTAATCATGGAGGGCACAATACCTACATTTGAGAAACCCTAAAGATACAAAACTAACAATATAAATAATGTGTGCATATTTAGGATGGTCAAAATAGTAATGAACAACTCTCAAAACTAAGTAAATTACTTAGTTGGAAAGCTAGAATTGTTAAGGCAAGGTTAGAACCAAAGAACAAGCATGTACATGATAAAATAATGACAAATGAATGTAGTTAACACTAAATGAAAATTAAAATCATGTAAAACATAAATAACAAAAAGGAAATGAAATTTATAACACACTAAATCATGTTTGGAAGCATGCAAAACATTTCAAGTAATTGAAATATCATGCAAGAAAACTCTAACAAAGATATGTAAGCAAGGGAAACATAAACCCATGTAAGATAAGTATGTAAAATCAAACATAAATAAATCATAAATTACTAAAAATTATATTTAATTCAATATTTAAGACAATCATGTCAAGTCATACATAAATAAAAACATGTAATAAAGTAAAATGTTCTATTTAATATAAGTGAAGTCCATAAACATCAAACTTGAACATGATGGATAAATGAAAATTCAAAAGTTTTAAACAATGGAAACTCAGACTTAGTGATTATTATAATAAAAAATTTAATAAATAATAATCACCTAATGACATGACTATTATGATAATGATATGGTGTTGAAAGCAAATGTGAAAGGGTGTTTGTGAAGAGGGCTTGGTCATATCCAAGGTCTTATAATGCAACTCATAAACTATAAACCAAGAGGCATAAGTAGGTATAGGTGATCAAGGATGTGATTAGCTAAAATAAATATCCAATAAGGGGAATATTGGGAAAATATGATGCAAATAAGGGATGTGATGCAGCACATGGGTGATTTGAATATCCTTAGTAAGAATGAGACACATTAGGCAATTGAGTAAGACTAGAAACTATCAACAAGGACTTAGGACACTCTAACTAATGAACACAAAGTTTCAAATAACAATTGAAGTACATAAATAATTTCATAAAGGCTATATACATGAAAATTAAAATGGACCTACCTTCCCACAATGTGCTCCCCATTCCTTCAGACCCCTTATAGAGTCAAAAGTCTATTGTAAAGATTGGGTACTTCTATGAGAAATTAGGTGGCATTATAAGTATATGATATAATTAGATCTCATACCCCATTATACTATCCTACCACACCCCAATGGACCTCAGCCCTATCATGGGGCCAACTTTGGAGTTTGAGATCTGACTAAGATAGGAGATGTGCTAAATAAGAATCACATTTTTTAGTATGATCTAACTTTTTAGTTTTTTAACCTTTAATCATTAAATTTTGTTTCTTTTATTATTCAAATTTTTAATCATTTAGATTTTTATATTCCTCATCTTCCATCAGTATTTGGAATACAAATAATGAGTGAAATACATGATAAACAAAAGAGATTTTACACTTGGTAACCAAAGAAAAGGACCTAAAAACTAAGGTGTCTAAATACTCCTAGACTTTCCCATAAGTTAGTGTTATTATCAACCCAGATATCACCCTTCCTATGAATCTCCTCACACTTGGACTAACATTTGAATGATCTGAGGTGTGGGACACCTAAAATCAGACCATATCTCTAGTTTTGATGAGGCTAGCTCCTCTGATGTATCACTTTACTCACTACTATTAAAACCTACTATGTATATTGGGATGAAAAGGGTTATAAAGAAATTGAAATTTAAATCCTATCCTATTGTTGGTGATACTCATGTATTACTAGTTCATCCACTCTACTTGAGCTCATAAAACATTGATAAGATTAAACAATGACTGAATCTATAACTCCAAAGTCTCATATGCATTATTATTTCACATAGAGGTTTCAATAAATTTACCAAAGCATAAGAGAAATGATGGAATAGGCCTGATTTAAGGCACTAACCAATCAATTTATATTCACTATTATCTTTAATTAATCAACATAAAACTCTAAATTTGACCTACATAATATGACAAACTAGTAACTAGGTGAGATTAGGACCTACAAAGGGAAAAAAGTGTACCAAATGTGAAAATAAAACCAATATTATGCACTATATCAACATATAAAAATCTGAAAACAATAATTTTATTTATCTAAAATGATTACAAAGCTCAATTTTGGTAGAGTCTAGTCATGCCGAAGAGAGGGATCCCAAAAATTGGCTTGAAAGCCTCAATATATAGCTAATAAAAGTAGTTGTCCAAGAGATTTATATATAATTGAGAAGAGGAGATCAAATTTAATTAATTTCAATTCAAACTTGAGTTACAAAGTGATAACAAGTCTTTAATAAATCTCCTTTTGTTGAAAATCTTGGATGATCCTCCTTTTAGCATTGGAAAAAGGAATGGTGGGCCCATATTTGACTTGTCAATCCCACTTTCATGAAATATATTCCAAACCTTGGTAATTAACTCCAATTTTAAGTCATTTGAAACATGTTAATGTCTTCCTTTGCATTAAGAGCATGAAAGATGCATGAAATTGGTCAACTAGTCAATTCAAGTGATTTGATCTTCAAGACTAGTTAACTCTATTTGAACTCAAATTGCATGAAGTGGAACTTGTGGATTTTAAATTTAATGATATAATCACTTTAAAATATATATTTGTCATGGATATTCATCATGAACTACTTGACTATCCCCTTTAATGCCAATTTACTTTGCTTGTTTGATCAACTAGGCCTATTAGGCCAATTAGGCCTGGTAGCCCACTCTTTGCATTTGGACTCTATATAACATTAAAAAAATTGAAAACCTAAAAACATGATCATATTAGATCTAAAACAATTACTCACACCATGAGATAGGTATTCTTGATGATGAAATTATTACCAATCAGTCACCATGGTTGACTAGGTCTATTTTGCTTCATTTTCTTGCAGACTAGATATTTTGAAGGAGTTCGTAGGGGAAATTATAGGTAGATAAGTCCAACTAATGATTTTAGGATGAAAAACAAGTCTCAAGATTCAACATCCATGGATTTTATTTCATGTAAACTTCCTTGTACCTCATTTTTCATGTTTTTTATCCAAAAAACTTGATTTCTACCTTGATCCATATAGATCCATACAAAAAATTGGAATTTATGGTATCTTCTCAAATTTTAATTTATTTTTCAAGTGTTTTCAGGTTTATACATGAGGTTTTGATAGAAATAAAATCATTTTTTCTCAAAATTGATCACTATGATGGTTTGGCAGGGTTTTAGAGCTAAATTTTCTTAATAATGATTCATGAACCACATACCTCTAAATCAAAAATTATTGGAATTAGTGTATATTAAATATACCCCCTCAAAATCATTAAAAATATTGGTTTCCCTTACAAAATATGTGTAAAGATATCATGTGAATGAAATTTACCTATAGGGTTTATAAGCATTCTAGACATGTTTATGCTTTTAGCGATTGTTTATAAAGCATAGACCCTAACCAACGTAAATTATCCATGAATTATAATTGCATAGGGTTACTCAAATCATTCTAAGATATTTTATTCAAAATCCTCACATGGTGAAAGATATGAGCATTTGATCAAGTGGTTTGATTGGGTGTCTCAAATTATAGAATTCAAATTTCTCCCAATGGGTGACTATGACTCCTCCATTTCTTCTCCTTGCTTGAAAACATCATCATGAGACCTATAACATGTAATCAAAGCATAATCAAGGTGTCATATTACATTGAAGGGCTTGAAGGTGCCATTTGGTGATATAGGTCTTTTAGGCCTAAAATTGATTTTGAATGGTTGAGGCACCTGTATATGATATGGGGATGAATAATCATCATGAAACATTGATTCATTCCTCTTCTCAACTTAAAATTTCATCTCTAAAGAATAATATTGTAACTTTGTGCTTTGTTGTCCTTGAGGCTTCCTATAGACAAGTAGTTGACTATGCTAAAATGGTGAGGTTCTCCCCCTGCGCAATGGCCTTGAGGATGATATAAAATCTTCTCAAGTCATTATGACCATGTTTACAAAAATTCAAGTCTTGATTCAACCTGTAGATGCCAAAAATCTTCAAAACTCTCTCAGATTACCACTTTGCATTGTCTGAGCATGTGACTGACTATGTTTTGGTGTTTTACCATGGTGTTTAGGTCCTAATAAATATTTACAAGCTCTAACTAGGTCATAATAACCTTCTTTTAGTCCTCTTACCCTTGATTTTCTATCCCCAATCTTTCATGTTACCTTATGTCACTTTGTACCTCCTCAGAAGACCTCATATGATTGTATGTCAATAGTACTTAGAGCTTCACGTTATGAAAAATGGAAGTATTTTTTCTAATTCACATTAATTTAGCTATACCAAGACTATCACCTTATTGGTAACCACCATTTACCTTTCTTCTATCATGTTTTGACCTTCTAGTAAGGCATTTAGGCCTCACACAATCATATTTTGTATGCCTACCTATGTATTATCATCCTTATGAGCTGTAGGTGTACTTTTGTTTGATATTGATCAAATTGTAATTTTAAATGACTTCTATTTATCTTCAAGTATCATGAACTTCCATTTCTCATATGACCTTGCATACCACTGCACTTAGAATCACTTTTTGACCTTTCATAGATAGGCCTGCTTCTTTAAGGAGGCT